>JAPMOR010121376.1:0-15634 GCA_026543865.1 Argiope aurantia | reverse complement strand
TTAACTTGTTAAGCTAATATCTTTAGTGTAGGAAAAGAGTAACATAAAATTTTGTGCAGTATATCCAAATAAAAGAATTTATTTCTAAAATTGTAGCACCAATTTCTGTAAGCATGGTTAAAATAAAGTAATACACCTTACGTTCAGATGAAGGAGAACAATTATGATTAATTTTTCTCATGACTGAATCAAAATATGATGTATTTTCTTCTACATAATTTCCTCTTCTTTTTTACGAAGTATATGAGAAAAATCTAGAAAGGCATTTGTTCTTTTTGAACCAAAATATGACACTTTTGATGTTCTTTGATAGATTAGCTTTTGATTTTATTCCCTCTTGTCTTGATTCCAATTCATAAAAGTAGGCTGCGTCTATTGCATCTTCGGCTATTTCTATAACTAGTGATAAAAATTTAATTTATTCACAATCAAAGTTAGGCAACTATTTGTACTATATCTCAGCAAATATTAGGGACAACAACTTCGAAAAGATAGGGGGGGGGGAAGGATGATAAAAACTTTCTAAGACTTTCTAGCATACTTTTTAATAAAGGAGTTATCTCGGAGAATGCCTTGCATGGTTTGACGGACAATAGCGCTTTGGCATGAATTCAGCATTTTTATTGGATCTATCGTGTAATCCTTGTCGAGATTTCGACGATTTATCCCTGGTATGCGGTTAATAGTATCCAAAAATCGAATTCTGGTCTTAGAAGCATTTTTTCCAATCGAACAAAAGAAAAAAAAATTCACAAAACCACACAATTCATACGATACCTTTTAGTTACAAATTCACATATCGAATATGATATATTTGTAACAATGCGTTTTTTGATTTTCTTGCTCAAATGTTTCTGAAAATACAGACAGATAGATGGTGAACTATATATTGGGCTTCTCTCCAAATTTGATATGTCCCTAGATTATAGGTATTAATTCTGTGTGCCAAATCTTATACATTTAGCTCTCTTTGGTTTGTTGTTATCGTATCAATCTATATTCAAACATCCCGACAGAAATACTTTGTCTGAACGGAATTTGCTGAAAATTTGATAGAAAGCCACAACGTTTGTGTGAATACTACATGCCAAATTTAATTCGTCTTTTTCAAGAGTTTTGGGGTTATTTTTGTCATAGACAGACAGACCGACATTTTCAAAAAAATGTGATTTTCTAACTCAGTAAGGTCTAAAATTGTAGATTTGTCAAGGTCTCGAGTTAAAATTGATTTTTGACGTTTATTGTACTCTAAACTACGTGAAGAAGAAGGGAAAATTTCACTTATTTTAAAGCGCAATACATGTTTTGAGCTAGCGATATGGCTTGGAAAATATACAGTACTCTATGAAATTTTATTCATACTTGCAGCTTTCGATCGAATGGCGAAAAACCCTAATTTTTTCCCCTAGGAACTATTAACTTTCAGATTACCTGGCTTCACATTGTTCGTGTTTGGGTACGCTATCTCCTCTCTCTCTCTCCATCTCTTTTTCTCGCTGTTGTACTTTTTATTAGTAATAAGTAGCGAAAAAACGTGTTTATTTATACTATCGTGGTTAAAGCGTAAACATCGAAATTGTTGTTAGTAAATATAAAACGACTGATCAATTTTTCTCGAAACGCTGTGAATTCCATTCAATCAGAACTATCTGGCAGATTTTGTTTGATTTCGTTAGCTTCAAGACTTTATAACGCAAGAACCATTATGTAAGTTATGCTGTGCCTTATAAGTTTAATTCTAGTTCAAAGCTCAACTTCAATAGTTTCGATTTGCATGGTTAAAGAAATCATTTCTTGGAAATCATATATATATATATATATATATATATATATATATATAATAGTAATAAAATCCAAGTTAATAGGAAAAATATCAAAATTATACCAAATAAAATAAGAATACGGTCTGAAGACTTTCTCAAGGGTAAACTTCAGTCCGGGATTCCAAAAAAGGGATTTTTTCTGTGAGGAATGCAGATTAAAATGTCCAACAGCATTGATTTCTCGTGACCCGAAAATCCCCCGAAATTGGCCTAAGAGATACACCATTTTAACAGAAAAGAAAATAGAACAATAAATTAGAAGAATACGACCACTAATAAGCAAAAATACAATAACATAAAATAACCATATAATAACACTCAAACCAATTATGAAAACAAAAAGGAAAGAACATACCAGCTGCAGGAAAAAAAAATTTCAACATAAGCTCTCCCATTGTATTTCCCGCGTCTTAAATGATTTAGCTGAAGCCTCAAGGTAAAAAATAATTGGAGGGTCTCAGCGCCATCTATTGAGTTATTTAATATGCAACGGAAGGTCTATTTTTATTTTAGTTAAAGGATTAATCCCAAATCATCCTTTTTTAATTAAAAAATTAATATTGCAATAGTTTCTGGAAAATTTATTATTAGTTAAATTATATAATAATTATATGTGTGTGTGTGTATTAACACAGTTTCTGCTTCCCAATCCTAAATATGTTTCTATTTTTTATTAACTTTTTTATTAATTTTTTATAATTATATTTTTTATTAATTTTTATTTAACTTTTATTTTTTAATATTTGTAGAGATAAAAGTCTTATAATAGAATTTTCAAGCATTTTTTATACTCCATTCTTCATTGCTTCATTCATTTTTTTCTTCAGCCTTTCTTTATAATTTATAAAAAGAGAAGTTTTCGTAATGAAATGATGAAATGATTTCAATGGCCATTGCCTTTGAATATACAGGTTCAATAATTTCAACAAAAAATATACATGTAACTAAATTGTAATATGTACGAATTCACTTAATCATATTCATTGTCATTCTCTTATTTTCCGTATCTGTATTCATCATTCAAAAAGATATCGGCATACAATTTGGAATAAAAAAAATCCTCTTTTCCAGTAAATGTTTATAAATATAATATCTCAAAGTGAATTTAAGTTCAGATAAACAGAAATTGCATTTCAAAACGGAATTTAGATTTGCACGTAATTCAAAAAATGTCTCAAACATTATTTCATTCAAACAGTGTAATAATTACAAATAAATTGATATCTAATTTGATTGATATTGCCTGTGATTTTGTTCGTTATTCTGATACACTGAAATGTTCATCTACGCTTAAAACAGGTGTTACAATTTCCGAATAATGAGATAAGTTTTTTTTTAAATCACAGGTGTCTTCCGATGAGTTTGAGTGCATTAAGATTAATGAATTATCATTCATATGTCAGAGGAAAAACGATAAAAAAGATAGCTATAAATGATGATGATCAAGCAATGTTATTTACTTTCTCAGTCCAGCAAAGAAGTTTCGGCTCAAAAACATATCGGTCAATATGAAATTCTTGGTATTGTTTGCAACTGCAGGTAATTAAATTTTTTGCATGCCTTTAGTATGAGAGGATCATAATATCGCCATTTTTTTCTGACATTTTTTCAGTTCATTTCATTATTTGCTAACCTGAAATTTGTACTTTATAACCAATTGACTCACAGAAATTGGACATTGCAGAAATTTTTATTAAAAAAAATTCCGTGGCTTTATCATAAATGGTTTCCTCAGAAAAATACATTTATGCTTAAAATTTTGATTGGATATGTAATTTATGATATTTTAGAAGCATTGCATGGTTTTCGTCATTGCACTACACATTACCCTAATTTTTTCTTCATTTCTCTATATTTATATAATAGGAAATAGAAGCAATAATTATAAATAAGCAAATTTAAAAATGAAGCGTGCTTTAAAATGGCAAAAGTATTTTTCAAGCAATATTTAAAATGCCAATTTAATCCATATTAACTTCATTCTAAAATGTTCTCTTATTTCCTGATCCAATTACTTTTTTATTTTAATTAATTCAACACAAGTTCTGATATTGCTGGAGTCAACAAGTTCCCACGCTCCGAGTGAAAGGATAAAAAATAGTCAAGCTAAACGAATCCTTTTTAAAAGATACCTAGATTTTCCTACCCTATATCGACAAGTGCAAAGAAATCGCTATCAGTATCTCATAGTATAAATAAGTCGGGAAAAATATTTTCTCTCTTTTTTTTAAAGCTTTTCTGATGTTCTATCGCTTGTGAACGAACGTTAATTCTCCCGTGCTTCTTTTACTTAAATTATGCCTCCTGAGATGAAATGAAGCGAAGTTTTAAAATTAGTGTCATGCTTATAGAAAATGTTAGATTTCACAAAATGCAAACTCTTACATATTCTGACACATCTCGTGGACCAGGCGTGTACACCTTAGATTTCAGATAACCCCTGAACCAGAAATCCATAGGAGTGAGTCGGGGGATTGCGGTGGCCAAGAAACTGCAAAGTTACTAGAGATGACTCTATCACCAAAGTGTTGTTGCAGCACTGGTCGAACACATTGGGAGACGTGTGGAGGAGCCCCATCTTACATCCATACAATGTCCCTAATGACATTTCGTTGCTGCAATTCAGGAATAACGGAATTCTGCAACTGTGTCAGAATTGCAAGATGCGATAACACGTGAAGTTATGCAGATTCCTCCTTTCACGTTACGTTCGGCATTGTTGTCCACAATCTCCCGAATGCAATACGTTGTCGTCTGCGAAGATGAACACTTTGAAAACCTGTAATTATAACTTTCCATTCCAATAAAAACTTTTTTTTTCTCTTTCCTCTCTGTGTTGTCATTGGTCCTTTATAATGCGCTTCTTTGCATATGCTTTACGACTGCAATTTTCGTCACACGCTAATCGTTCCAACGTCATTTGTGGCTTTTCAATACGCTGATCATTTTGCGCAAGGAAAAAGTGGGTGTTGTCATTTGAAAATTTCAAAATTCTCTCACTGTAACCGTAACCGTGAGTTCTGCGTGTGTGTGTATATATATATATATATATATATATATATATATATATATATATATATAAGTAACCAATCTAAAGTAAGAAATAGTTTGAAAACGAAACTAAAATGAAAACGAAAGCGAAACAGTTTCGAAATCGCAACTAAAATTATTATCTATTCAAATAAAAACCAAAAATGGAACAGGTAAAAACTTCATAGCATTTAGAGAGCGCAAATGCAGCTACTTCTAAAACACAGATGAACTGATACAAAAGTATAAAAATCAAGTTAAATGGACGGGTGGAGATATATTGATGACCTAATTCTGATTAACTTCGACAATACTAATATTGTAACTAATTGCTATCCAAAAGATTTAATTCTAACAGAAACGAATAAAAATCAACTTGAGGCTACCTTTCTGGATTTAAAAATCGAAATTGATAATGATAAAACAATAGTTGGTATATACGATAAAAGGGACGAATTCAACTTCAAAATAACAAAACTATGTAACTACCATTCCAATCTAAACTCTAAAATTTTCAAAAATCTAATTTTCTCACAAGTTAACAGGATCAAAAAGGTTTGCAATAATAAAAACTCCTATATTGAAGCATCAAACAACCTCATTAATAATTTAATTAAAAATGAATTTCCCAAAAATTACTGTAATGTCAATTTTTTAATTAAACAAGGTATGGTTTGGGATTAATCCTTTGGCTTAAATAAAAAATAGAACTTTCCATGCATATTATATCACTCAATAGGTGGCGCTGCGAGCTTACAATTTTTACCAAAATTAACGTTAGCTTTGTGTTTTTAATAAGCGGGAATCACAATCGATAGCTTAGAATTTCCTTGACTGTTGAAGGTATGTTTTTGCCTTTTTGTTATTTCTTTAGTGTTTTTTTGGTGTTTATTGTTATTTTGTTATTGTATTTTTACTTATTAGTGGTGTTTCTTCTAATTTGTTGTTTTGTATTTTCCTTTCTGTTAAAATGGTATATCTCTTGGGCCTAATTTCAGGGGATTTTCGGGTCACGAAGGAATCATTATTAGACGTAATGTCTGAATTTCCTTAACAGAAAAAATCCCTTTTTTGAATCCCTGCCTGAGGGTGACCCTTGAAAAAGTCTTCAGGCCGGATTCTTCTTTTTTTATATATTTTTTATTTGGTTTATTTGTTTTTCCATTTAACTTGATTTTTATACTTTTGTATATATATATATATATATATGTATATGTATAACTGTCAGTAATTTTTCATTAATTAAAATGCCGCAATCATTACCCCGAGTTGCACATTTGTGCCCACCAAAGAATACGTATACAAGATACATATATCAGTTTTGTCGCTCTTAGTCCGATAGCTTGGCATAGAAAGTGTTTACACATGTACGTACAAGCATTGAAGGAAATAGAGCTCAACATTGATAACGGGGACAGTTATAACCGTTTCTTTGCCAGAGAGAATTACATTTTATTTGTAAGAATGAAACAGACAACAAATTAACAACAGTAAACAGCAGTATATTAAATTAATTTTTAGTTGACTTTAAAATAGTTTTGAAAAAATTTAATACTTTTGATTCATGAAGGAGTTTAACTTATGGAAAATCAATGGCAGTTAATTGCATTTGAAAAATAATAGAACTATTCTTTTCATTTTATCGTATAAAACTCGCCATTTCAATTTCTAGCATTTGATTATTTGATAGATTAACATGTTATTATTCCGGAAACGAAAATTTCTATAATTACATTTGCTAGTAAGTGTGTTTTTCTATGAATTCAATACCTAGAAAACAGAATGGACTGAACACATGAAAGATTACGTACAAAAAAACTCGTACATAGTCTCTACTGCAAAATTTTGTGATTGATATAAATATGGGATGAAATACTCTATTCTTATCCAATGTGTGCATTAACAGAAAACTCAGCGAGCTTAATGAGTGAATTTTGGAATTCGAAAGAATTTTTACCAAGTAAATTCGATAGTTTGCCTGATTGTAGATTTATGGACTATATGGAATTATGTGAAGAAAAGTTACACCTTAATACACGAGTGTTTTGGGGAAATAGACGAGAAATATGCTATATTTAGCATATTGAAAACATTTTAAAAACAACAAAATAATATTTTATTGGTAGCAATTATTTCATTGCGAGATTTATGTAGTTGTATTATTTATACTCATGCGGTGAAATATTTAGGAATAATCTGATAAAAGGATCATCCGAATCATTCGCCCATGTTATAACCTGTTTCTATTAAGTCATTCAATTACTGATCTCTTTCTGGAATCAGACAAGATATTTTACTAATAAGAAATGTTATATTCCGTCAAAAGTTGCCCTATAACATATTATCTTATTACGCAATAATTTTATTAAACTTACTTAATTATTGTTCAGTAGAAATAAATTAAAAAAATATTTATTTATTTTTTAAGATCACATTTTTTAATCATTTTCTTCTTCTTCATGAACTAGATTACAAAAATATTATACAAACATGTTCGAGAAATATATTCATCCTCTTCTAAAATATGAAAAAAAAGGCTTTTTATAGAAAAGAAGAAATAATTTTCCCATCGAATTCTAGAACAGGACAAAAAGTTGCTTCTTTAGAGAATGAAACATTGATAGAAATATTCTCAAAGAAGAGGAACTTTAATCACACTCAAATCAATTCTAATTGTCAATTAATGATTAGTAATGCTCACTTTTTATATTCATCATAAGTGTATTTTTTAAGCGTTTTTTCTGCGCTGATTTTGTTTCTGTTTCCATTCGTTTTGGTGAAAGAATTTTTTTTTTCATTTTATTTTACTAGTAAAAACGTGTTTATATTTGACACTGTATCAAATATTTTCTTACTTTTAATCTTTAATATATTTCATATTGCATTATTACGATAAGTAATGCTTTATTTAAAAGTTTATTTCGCAAATTCTCAAGTGGATAACTCTATGGGTATGGAATTAAATCGCATTAAAATTCACCAAATTACAAAATAATTGAAAAATATTTTAAAGAAGTTACGATCAGAAGTATACATCTGTAAAAACGTTCAGCTTCGAAAATGAATCGCTGAACCTCCTGTAAACAAACAAGAAAAATTGTGCAGAAACAACAAAATTTTATATTAAAATTCTTAATATCTAATTCTAAAAACCAATGACGTTTCTCTTTCAGTTCTGTTTGGAACTGTCCAGTGTGACACGGAGTGCTTTAGAAAGGTGTTCAAAGATTGCGTGAGAGACGCCGTTCCAATGGAAAAGATGACTCTCTGTAAGTATCAACTTCCCGACTAAAGAGTTTAACTTTAGGATATTAATTTTTGAAAGAATATGCTCATTGCATTACAGTAAATTACAGGATTACATCAGGATATAGTTTGTTAATATATTTGTTACCTTCTACGTTTTTTCAGAAATTTTCCTATGATTTTTTTGGATGAAAATAATTAATAGATGAAAATTTCCTTAATAAGCAATATTTCTAAATATGTAATCAAGCTCTTACGGGATAACGTTTTTAATAAGACAAATTTGATTTTAGTGATTTATTAGTAACCATTTATAATATTTTCAAAAATTATATACAAACATTTTGAAAGAACAAATTCATTAGCAAGTAATAACTTTTTTAATTATATTTGAAACCATCCCTTGAAATGGCTAAAAGCATTACTTGAGACCTTTTTAATGAGTGTTTTTCGAAGTGAATTATTTTTCCCTTAGCAAATTTTATTTCTTTAATACTCAATTAATATTCTAAATACTTTTGGATTTTGTTTTCTGTTTTTTATGAATATATTTTAATATTCTTCTATAATTGATGAAAGTGCAAATCTTTCATTGCAGAGTGTCAAATTATGAAAAATTTACTTTTAAAAGAATCAATTTATCTTTTATACATTTTGAATAGAAAAATCATACACCTTTAGTGAGCCCGAAGATTTTGAAAATATACAATAATTTATTAAATGTAAAAAAGATATTACATGACTTATCTAAGAATTAGTTACGACTTGTTACTTCAAGGGCCAATTATCAAATTCTATTACTCTGTAGTTTCCATCAAATCTCTATAAATCTATTACTTCCAAGGGCCAATTATCAAATTCTATTACTCTGTAGTTTCCATCAAATCTCTATAAATCTATGTTTATGGAATAATTTACTGATCGAGGCGTATATAAAAAGGAAAATATTGTGGAGAAAGGCAACGACCAGCATTAATATGAAAATATATTTATTAAGATTAAAGGAAAAAGAAAAAAAACATTACTATACTAACATAAAACATATAAAGAAACATGAACGTGAGCTGTACGTCTTACAGACTCACTACCCAACTCTCATCTGCCAATATTGGCGGGAAAGCGTCATGTGATTAATGACCCAACATGGCCAACATGGCGCCATACAGGAGATGAGATCTGTTAGCAGTTCCCACAATATCAATGGACGAGAAGGGAAACATTTGACGCATCGTAAAAAGGAATAGATTTAATTCTTTACCAATGTGAATAAATATTGCTTTATTTTGTCTCAATAATAGTTTAGTGAAGAGACGGTAATAAATATTCTAATTATTAAGGTTTTACTTCTTCCCCAAAGAAATGACAATTAATATCAGAAATAAAATTCAGTGTATCTAGGAGAACTTCTTCATTTCAATGTTTGATATTTTTTGATTGTTTGTTATATTTTATGGCAATTATACTCAAAAATTTCAATATTAACTGCAATTTAATATGCCATTCAATGTCAATAAATACAAATATTTGCCACATTTATAAATTAAATTTATAAAAAACACTACGCCTTTCCAGGTTTGAACGATTTGAACATAAGTAAATGAACGAACGCAACCAGTTTGAACGATTTTGCTCCCTAATAAACAGTAAAACTCATTTTTCCAATATCGTTTAAAACAATTCTTCTGCGCGTTTTCAGCTGTTGGACGAAAAATATTTTGAAGAGGATAGGCATTAATATATTTCTGATACGAATAATAGCGTTATAACCACTGTTATACGATATAATAAGCTTAAATTTTTTATTTGCTGTTTATATTTATAATATTTTATTTCATAATTAGTTATTTATTTTTATTCCTATTGCATGTCTGATGATCCCGTATGATTTTTAAAATAATATTAATACGCATAGTTATACTTCTCTCAATTACTGATGTTACATTTTTGTCATGATTTATTTTGCAAGCTTAGGCTACATGGAGTTCCCATTCATGTCTTAAAAGTGTATCTAATAATATAGATCAATGTATTTTTTTCAGGCGATGAACTCTCTCATGAGATACAATGTTTTACCCGAAATGCTTATAAATGCGACATGTCATTCAAAACATCTTCCTACGAACTCGAAATAGCTGTTTTGAGAATATGCAGAACCGACGCCGTCAAGAAATGTAAGAAAATTCATTATATTAATAAATGCATCTGAAAACTTTTTTAACTTTTCACTTCTAAGTAATCCAATTAAGGAACTTCCATGTTCCAATTAAGGAGCATATATTCTCTAAAGTTCTTCTATACTTTGTTTACTTTAATTATGAAATTCTTTGTATATCATGTATATATTTGAAACATTTTTAGAATAACATTTAAAGATTTGTTTGATTCCAATACAATTGATTATTTATTTTTGCATGTATTTTGATAATTTTTTACTTTAAAAAGCATTTATTCAGAAAAATTGGTGCTATATATATATCAATCAATATATTTTCCATCATTTTCTACAAAGTTTCGCGTTTTTGTCCAAGAAGTCTTGCAATTGATTGTCTTCAATTTTTTTTTTAGTTCTCCAGGCCGTACTTTGACACTGACATCGAAATCACCGGTCTTAAATCGTTGAAACTAACCCCGACAATTGGGATATAACCGAGAAGCATCACCATATGTTTCTAAACTGTCTGATGGGCTTCGGCAGGAGATTTCTTCAAATCAAATAACAAAAAAGCACCGAATGTCGGAAATGCAATTTGGAGCGTTTCTTTATACACTGAATGACTCAATAAGGCTAAATGGAAAACTTTCAAAATGATAACAATAAAGTAATAGAAAATTGGTAAAACCGAAAACTATTGTCGTTTATATAGATACTTCGCATGTTTAGTAATAGATGTCACTGATCAAAATACATGCAAGCACCTAATAATATAAACATATTGCTCTATCTGGAATATATTACTGAAGTTTTTAAACGCATTCATTTATTTTTTCATATATTGTACTTCTGTCTGCAATAAATAAGTTTTTAATAACAATTTTTTAAAATACTTGTAGTTAAATATATTAATTATTACAGGGTAAGTTCTATCATTTCCTCTATTCCATATTTCCAGATTTTAGGAAATATTAAATAAGTGTGAAATGATCCGAAAACCTTTTTTGCGCAATTATATGATATACATCGTAAACGAATTAACAGCAAAAAATGTTGAACTAACATATTAATATAAATTTATTTAAAGTAGTCAATGCTTTTATTTCTTTTTTCGTGATAGTGTAGACGATATTTAAGCTAATTTTTTTACGAATAATGAAAACAGTTATTTTTTATATTATTGAAATCAATTCTACTTTTGTGCTAAAAATCTAAAATTAGATTTATATGGACTTCTTTCTGTGTTTTATTCTTTAGTTCAAAATTTTAAATCTTGAAGTGCTATTTTTCAAAATTTACCATCAAATGGCACCAATCGTTTGGATTCGAAATTTGCTAAATTAATAGATAACTATGCTTATAATTTTTAAAGCAGTGAAATGTCATCGAAAACACAAAAATGGGCTCAGCTTCCGTATACGGCCTCCACCAAATTGGCGAGAAATTTGGCGATAAACGGTAATTTCTGGTTGCCGTCCTCGGCATATATATTCTTCTTTATGGTAACCTTAAACATTAGAACATATTCAGTATTTTTATGTGTTTTTATAAAGAGCAGCTCACATATACAGCTATTAACTTTTATAAACTATGCTTTTTTAAAATGAAAAAAATATCAATGTTTTCATGAGAACATATTCAGCATAAAATTAAATCATTTTTAAAAATCGGAGCAAAAAATAATTTCGTCATCCTTATTTAATATTAATTTTGAGCATTTCTTTATAATTAAAAGCAAATGAGTATTTCCTCATGCTTTATTATACTTATAATTAAACAAATCGTTTCATTTGGATCTTTATCATAAATATTTCAATACCACCCCCCTGACTTACGCTCGTGTATTTTGTCAGTCCTAGGATTAAGCATAACATGGCTTCAAAAATTAGTCAATAATCACAACATTTATCTGAATTATTTAAAATAAAAAGGGGGGCATCGCCACCCCCTGACTTATAGTCTAGTGCATTTTGTCAGTCTTAGAAATAAGCCTAACGTGGCTTCAAAACTTCCGGTTAAGAATCACAACATCCTAAACAAACATTATTGGCGACTTCTTGGCGAAAAAAAATGGCGCCAGTAGGCCGTATACAGGAGCTGCTCCCAAAAATGTTTAAAATATCAAAACTCAAGGACATTAAGAAGTAAATGAAAAATCTATTTCATCTTTACTTGCATGAAGCAAGACCGATTAATTCAAGTTTTAATAAGGGATGAAATAGAAAGAATAATATGTAAGGTAACTCAAAACGTAATGAAATGAGTCACATTTGGTTACACTTTTCGGTAAATTAAAAATAGATTTTAATTTAGAAAAATTATACATTAGTATTTTGGGAAATGGTACTACAATCATGTTTGCTGATCTACTTTTGAAGTTGCAGTAAGTTTAATTTTGCTTCAGGGTTCGACGAAGAAAAGGAATGCTATAAGAAATCTGTCAACGCTAGCCAATGTGTTGAACCAATCAACCAAGCTATGAGTGACCTTAAGACTTCTGAAGATTTCATCTTGGCGAACAAAAAGGTTTGCAAGTAAGTGGCTTCATTGTATGTTGAGTAAAAATAACGATGAAGATGTTTCTATTAAAGAGTATTAATTATTGAATTCTTTCATCATTCAAAAGAAATGAACTGGAAACCAAATTTTCGTTTAAATCGTAATGCGAAATTGTATTTTTTTCCTTGTTAAAATGAACATTTCCATTATTTATTGAAAACCGAAACTAATCTCTCATTCTAGAGTATTAAATAATCGAATTTACATTTTTTTGTTTGTTTGTTTGTTTCTCCCTATCAAATGAAACAGTGTCATAAACTGGAATTAACACGGTGTCCTAACAAGCTAATACTGAGATTTCTGGCCGTATATTTCCAAAAAATAATCAGGAATGATAAAGTTATTGAGAGGAAATAGTATAATGGTGGGGTTTTTATCATGGGGTTTCTTGCCAAACTTTATGACGTTTTAAATAAATTGATTTATGTAAAACTCCAATAATTCTCCAATGAAGATAGAAATAGAACAAATTCACGGTCAATAAATATAATTTAAGCATTTAAGTCATTATTCAAGTTACCGGCATTTGACAGTTAATATGCTTTTATATTAAATCATTTACCAGCCTCATCTCATTAAATAATGTCTTTTATAAATTAATTGTTTTATGAAATTCTCTCATGCTTTCTTTAAACACATTATTGAAAAAATGTTTTACTTACAAGATAAAAAAAAGAAATAAAATTCTGCCAAAAGGATCAATAATTAAAACATTGGTACTTTAAATTATTTTTATGAAATTAAATTTATATTCAGGTAATAACGGCAGATGAGTCGCTTAGTTTTAGAAGATGTTTTTGTAAGTCATAAAAGTTTATCATTAAATTATTGAAGTTATTTTATAAATAATTTATAAGCATTTTGAATGGTACTTTCAAAGCAATTTTGATTGCAGAGACATGATTTCCCATTTTTAGTTTGTTCAAACCTTATTCCACCTGTGCTCGTGAGACCGTCGAAGAAAACTGCGGAAAAATAAACAAGGTCTTGTTCGACTGGCTGTTCGTACCCGTCCAGAGGCTGAGCAACTCTCTTTGCGAGGAGCTGATTCTTCCAGCTGATGAGAAAGACACCCGAGTTGACAACTTCGGAAAGCTCAATGTTTTTGGGACAGTGGCAGCCATCTTTTTAAACCCTTAAATAAACAACAAAATGTATTATGGAAATAAAGGCTTTGAATAGGTACAGAGGCTAAGTTGGTTCTTGAAATATTGTTATGAATTTATAATATTATTTCGCTCCGAGACCATTTTCATGATAAGGTTACTGCTATGGTTTTCATCGCACATAACAATGACAATCATTTGAAAAATAGTAAGACCACATTGGCCTGGTGGTAAGGTCCTGGTATTGGAACCGGAGGGATTTAGGTTCAAGACGTAATTCCATCGAAGGACTGTCATGTAAGCAGACCTGGTGCTTTCATCGGGGCGAAACACCTTTCACTGGTGTGGTGTGGGAGCTTGGAGAGAGGGCGCCAAATCAGGTGTCATCCTCATCATCTGGCACGGTTCGAGGTTGCTCTTAAAATAGCCCTGGTATTGGTTTAAAACGAAACGTTAATATAACTAAAGTTGAAAAATCATAGTAACAGTAATTTTTATACACTAAATTTCATAAATTAACTAATGACAAACATTAAATTGTGAGATTATGTATCTTCCTGCCATCATAAGACCATAGGATGACGATAGTTTGGCAATTAAGCAAGATTTTATATTCTATGTTTAATAAATAAGATTTTAATAAACAAAAAAATGATATTTTGATTAATTATCTTAACCCGAAATTGGAGAAAAGAATTTCCTCAAACAACCAGAGACTTGGAGTCAAAAAGACTCCATTGTTATGTTTCTTTTTTGTATTTTTTAAACAGCATTGGAATTTATTTTGGAAAAAGAATACATTCTAAATATTATGTAGTTACCAAAAATATAAAAAATATTAATATTAAAAATGTTAAAAGTCATAATATTAAATTTTGGAAAGATGTTATAAGAAAAACATAAATAAACTTTAGATGAGTATTTACTTCGTTTAGATATTACGGAACTACTCTAATGTTAATAACTGTTCGAATTTAACAAACAAAAACGAATAATACAATATTTAAAAATATTATTTTGAGACATTATTCTTTTTGCATTATTCAAATTAAAAACAGTTTCAGAGACATAGAATCAATGATTCCATAAAGAAACAACAAAAATTTGGACAAGAACATTTGGACTACGAATATCTTCGTCATAAGCATGTGTTCATACTTAGACATTAGCCATCATACTGCTGAAAGAACAACATGAAAGTACTGAGGAGATTATTGTATTCAAGGACAAAATACCACGTGATAATCGGAGCTAATGAACAAAGAGGAGTCATTTTGACATCCATCTGCAGTTACGGTAAAAAAATAGTGATTTTTAATTTATTTCTCTCAGTGGTTAAATATGTAGAATTTAAAACGGCCAACATTTCGTGCATTTATTGCCTAACATGATTGAATCAGACACCAAAGTAAACTCATAAAAAAAGAATTTTGAAAAATAAGATTGAGATCGATCTGGTGAAATTTGAAGATGACATTTTCTCAATATAATTCACACCTTCCTCAATATCACCTCACTTTTATACAGATTCTAACAAAAGCTTTTGCGCATGCGTTAGGATGGATTTAGTTCGACAAAAAAGAGGTGAGAGGAAAGATGGAAGAAGCAGATACTTACATTTAACAATAAAGGTAATTTCGAAAATGCACACATCCTTCCACTCTTCACCACTTAGTGACATAGAATCATCGAAAAGTGGTCGTCTCAGGATACTGAAA
>JAPMOR010121367.1:0-10290 GCA_026543865.1 Argiope aurantia | reverse complement strand
CTAACGGATCATCATTCGGATCCTAACTAACGGATCTATCCCTAACTAACAACATTCATTCTTATCCATTCAATTTCATCTTTGAGCAAACTGAGGATAATCTGGCAGTTTAACCATGTATTTACCGACAGTACATTAAAGTACCGTTTATCTTCACAATATGACTATTTTTTAACAGTATTTGAAATAACGCAAAAAACGTATTTCCAATAGAAGGCAGAATATATCAACTCGAAATAATATTAAAAATCTTTTATTATTAATTTAATTAATTAAATCATATTAATTTATTTAAAAAAAATGTTTTTTTTCTTCTTCTTACTGGGGTTATTCTGTACCAAAACTTAACTAATGGTTCAAAAATAAATTTGAAAAATTGATAATAAAATAATTTGGTAAATAAAGGGTTAAACCATAAAATATGCAACCTCCAATTCTAGTTTCAACTCTATTTTTCTGAGTGAATCATTTTTTTTCATTATTCGCTTGAGAAGTATTAATTCTTAAATTTCCTTCAATCTTTCAAATTACTCTATTATTTGAACGCAATATTTACAATGTTTAATGGATAGTGAATATGTACAATTTTTTATCAAAATATTTTATTAATACTTACTCGTCTTCGTTTCGCATCATATCGCTGCTTCCTCTTAAATGCATAGACATCTACGCCAAAATTAGAGAAAGGGTCGAGTAACCCTTATGACGTGTGATAAGCTGAAAAACAAAGATGATATTCAAATGACGCTCAATTCTGATATATTTATTTAAAAATTCAATTAATAACTGATCTATACTTAACATATCTGCGGATATTAAACATTTTTATGTGATATCAAAATAGACAGACGATTTATTAATTCTGATGAATATAGATGATATGCAAGAGTCACATGTAATTTGTGCATTATGATATATATATATATATATATATATATATATATATATATATATATATATTGTTACAAATTTTTCCCGGGGTTCGTTTGGATAGTGGAAGTTATATGGTGTGGAGAACGCTCAATCAGCAGGCGGCAGTAGAAAAAGAAACAACGACGTTTATTTACACGAAGACACACAGGAAAGCACAAAAACGACAACTATATACAGCATAGAAGACGATTATCTTCACCCGAGACGTGTAGCATACAACAAGAATCTACTGCAGACAGTAGCGCGCAGCTTAGTTCAGCACTAGCTTGACTCCGTCGCTGCTCTGCTAATCCCTGGAAGTCCAGTTCTCTGTCGCTTCCGACTACTCCGCTCCGTCGTTTCCGGCTACGACTACTCTTCTTCGACGACTCTCCCTGGCAGCACAGAGTGGCTCTTTTTATAGGTCTCAGGAGGTGGGGCTAGAAACCTCTCAACCAATCAGGAACGTTCGGGGCGTATCTCGGTTCCTACTGGACGGATCGGGAAAATTCTCGAAGTCTCGGGTATAATCTATTTTGGCGCCAATGTCGCCAAATTCGTCGCCAAGTCGCCAAATGGTCGCCAAGTTTGTCGTCAAGCTCTGGGACCTCCGACGTGACACCCGGACTCCGTCCAATACCGATGATTGTAAAACAGTCTTTCTGATGATGGAACAAACTATGCTGGGAAGCCGCATTGCAGATTTGTAACAATATATATAAACAGAGAGAGAGAAAGAAAACACTTACGTCGACGTAAAATCAAACTGATTTTTTAATCATCAACTCGCACGTTCGGATTGTTTACATATTTACTTCGGCCGAAAATCTAAGACAACTCTGTTCATTTATTTCATTTTTTATATTTTTTTTTGGAGTTGGATAATGATAAAAATAAGCATATGTCTAGCAGTTCCGATTGTAAATCAAAATCGTCGGAGACTAGAAGTTAAGGCAAATGTATTTGAAGAATCATAATTATCCATAAGAAAATCCAGGCACAATAATCGAAAATAAAAGTATGGAGGTAAAAGGAAGTCATTGTCAGTTTTCGCCACCTTTGGAATAAAGCTAACCACTCGGAATGCTCTATTACTGTTACTTAAGTATAATTTAAAATAATGTTAAAAAATATGATATCATTGTGATATAGTTTGTTAATGAAATGCATTAGTCATAAATTTTTAGAGCGCGTATTAGAAATAATTAAATATTTTTTTTAAAAAATTTGGATTAGGAAATAAGATAAATCTTTAGTAGGCCCATGTATTAACCCATTATTCTAAAGATAAAAAAAAAGAAAATTAAGATTTAAATTAGATTAAGAAATATATATATATATGTAACATTATTTTGATTGAATCAGAATGCAGGTTTGAATACATAGACGAGACGTTGTATTTTTAATTTCGTTTTATTCTCTCTTTAATATCCATCTCGGGAAAGCAATTTATTTACAAGCAAAGATGCAGATAAGGCACGTCCGCCACAGTGCTTCACAAGAGTAGAAGTAAGAAAAGGCAAAAAAGGGACGAAACAAATGATCACTAGTCTTATATAACAAAGGATTTACGGCCACGCGCCAATGGAATACATATGCTGACAAGGCCAACGAAAGTATCACTTTCATTTGATACGTGGTACTGATGGCGCATTAGTTTTACAAAGTGATTAATTAAACCGAAAGTGGAATTAGATCACGAAATAAGAGAATATTTTTAGAATGAAGTTACTATGGGCTGAATTAAGATAAAATCATGGAAATTAATTAAATTAAAATTAGAATTAAAATATCATTACATATATAATATTGTCACAAAGCATTAAAAAATATTATTTAAAATAAATTATTAGATTGTATAAAATTATATAAAAATATTAGATTATATTATTAGATTATTTAAAATATTATTTATTATAAATTATTATTAATATTGATTAAGTTAAAAATGGATTTAATTTTGAAACTAAATTAACCAGTTTTTTAAAGAGAGGATTGATAATATGCAGTATTGGAGGCCATAAACAGCCTACATATGCATTTGCTTTCAAATAATTTAAAACATATAATATCAACAATATGACAGATGTATACTTTATCATATCTGCTTCAAATAGAATTTATTATTAATTAATGAGAGAGAATTAACATATTGTTGCGAAATTTTCTTTACCGGGGTTCGTTTGGATAGTGGGAGTGATATGGTGTGGAGAACGCTCAATAATCAGGCAGAAGTAGAATAAAAACAACGACGTTTATTTACACGAAGACACACAGGACAGCACAAAGCGACAACTATATACAGCACAGAAGACGATTATCTTCACCCGAGACGTGTAGCATACAATAGCATACACAGCAGCATACAACCAGAATCTACTGCAGACAGTAGCGCACAGCTCAGTTCAGCACGAGCTTGACTCAGTCGCTTCTACTTCTCCGACTCTGGCTTGGATTACTGACTTCTTCCGCTCCGTCTTCGGACTACTCCGTCGTCTCTCCGACTACTGGCTTCGTCGTCTCCCAACTCCGCTCGGACTTGACTCTCTGGCAGCCGCAGCCCCTTTTATAGGTCTCAGGAGGCGGGGCTAGAAGCCTCTCAACCAATCAGGAACGTTCGAGGCGTATCTCGGTTCCTACTGGACGGATCGGGAAAATTCTCGAAGTTTCGGGTATAATCTATTTTGGCGCCAAAGTCGCCAAAGTCGCCAAATTCGTCTCCAAGTCGCCAAATGGTCGCCAAGTTTGTCGCCAAGCTCTGGGACCTCCAACGCGCTAGTCCCATTCAGATGACTGTAAAACTTTCTTTCCATTGATGGAACAAACTATGCTGGGAAGCCGAATTGCAGGTTTGTAACAATATGTTATCATACTTATTTAAATCTTAAAAATTCTCATTTAATTAATTTTAATAACAGTAGAGTATAATGTATCGAAAATTTCTTGTCTAAATAATCAGAATCGTTTATTTCATAACTATTACAGATAAGCTCACTAATTGATTGGCGGTATTGATATCTCAATTCCCTGAATTTTAGAGGAAGAGAAGAATGAAAAAGGACAAGAAAAAAAAATTGCAATAAATAACGAATCTGGCAATTTTTTTCCCAACTTGCATGAACATGAAAAAATATTCGCTTTGTTTTGTTATTGATTGCGAAAAGTTTGTTTTTACCTTTCTAATTACATATAAAAATTACGTAAGCAATATTAAACTACAAAATGTATCATGATATACAGACAATAGCAATAAGTATAACTGCAGTTAATAATACTCTATTCGTAATTTGATATGTCCATTGATGATACAAATTTCGCTAACAAACAGTTTCAAAAAATGCCTGTATGATCAATATTCGAAACATAACTGTAATTTATGTTTAAAAAAATATATTAAATTACCAAAAAAGATATTTACGTCTTACATGTATAGATACACATTTTATTTAACAAAATGAATTGCTTTCCTAGCTCAAGAATATATGCGAAAAATAAGTAATTGTAATTTGAGAAGTCTTGAAGTTTACAAATAATATTTACACTCATTTCTACTAAATCTTGATTATAAAAATAAGTAGAGAAAAAAACAAACAGGGAGGATACTATATAAAAAGTAATAAAATGAAATTAATAAAATAATAAAATATATTAATAAGAAAATGCTGTAAACAAAGGCATCATGTAATACCGTTGTTAGTAGTCAATATATAATTTATTAACAAACGCGGCCATTAAATAATGAAATAAAAAATATCAAGAATATAAATTCCGACCGAATATTTTAAAATATTAATACTGTGTGTGAATTCGTCATATAAAATTGCAATTCGCTTGAAAGTTTTTTTCAAAACTCACTGGAGCAAAGATGTAAATATTAATGAAAAATAGGAAAATGGCTTTTACAAATAAAATCAGTTACAGCCACAGTTTTTGATAACAGCGGAAAACATTTTCGGAATTTATAAGATAAATAATTGAGATACATGTTGTGTTTGCTGATATGAATTCTGCCAAATATGCAGTATTAGAAATTTCAATTTGATATCCTGTTGAAATCTGTAGGTGAATGGTTTTGCATAATCATCTTATTATCTAGGTTAAGATTTTAAACCAGTTATTGAGCTGATTAAAATAATTAATTTACCCAAGAAAAGTATTTTTAAAAGAAATTCACTGTTTTATTTTCTAGCATAAAAAAGTATGCAAAGAGAAAATATTATAATCATCAAAATATTCAAAATCGGGAGTTTCGATGATTTTCACATTTTAGACCTCTCTGTCAGAAAAAAAATACATTTTTGTTATTAAATTTGTCTAACATGAACATAATAAAATAAAATTCCCTTAAGCTAGACGGGTGAAATTTGTTTTAGGGCTTTAAATCACATTTATGTATTTTTAAAATCAATAGTCATAGGTATTTCAAATCCACATCTAAGAGGTATGCAGCTCTCTTTTGATCATTATTCTTTGAATGACTTAATTTTATATAGTAAGCCAAAAATGTTATCTGTGGTTTCATATGATATATGGAATGAATTGATTTATGAGGGGACCATTTTCAGAATAATGAAAAACATACGCCTTAAAATTGTTGAAAAATGTAACTTTTGAGTATTTTATCACTGGAGTACTTTTATGTACTCTCATGTTTGTCTGTATAATTGTATATAACAAACCATTCCTGTTACGCAATTAATATGTGCCAATTATATATTTTGAAATATAGAATATTACTACTTACATTACCAAAGTTGAAAATTTTGGGAAATCCTCATCGTAAATTAGATTTTTATAAAGTATAAAAGAAGATCGGAGTGAAATTCTATCCTTCTCATGTGTTTACCAAAGAATTTTTTTGTTCTTTTCATTTTGCCGTATACGAAATATATAAAGAGAAACTATAGTAATCGTAAAAAAATTTGAACTCGAGAATTTAGTTAATCTTTAAATTTTTAAACTTCCCTGAGCCTCAAAAGCATTTTTTGGAATATGTCTATCGGTGAATAGGATAGTTCAAAAACGCTTTGATATAGACCGATAAAAATTTTGATATGTTGCCTTTACATCAAAGTTGTAAATTTCTATCAAATTTTGAACGTTCAAAGAAACGTTTGAACCATTCAAAGAACCAAAGAAACGTTGAACGTTTGAACCATTCATAGAAAATCTTTCTGTATGGTTGTTTGCGTACAAGTGAACTCTATAATTGGTAAAAACAAACAGTTAAGTAAATAAAATATAGTACACAAATTTACTCCCTAAGATGTTGGAAGTTCCAAATTCTCAACTAAATCAAGATCAAAGAACTGGCCGTCTGTATTTTTGTATACATAAAAAAGAAGTAACTTAAAAATGCAGTGGCTTAGAATTATTAAAGGAACTGATCAATGTGGCTGCGGCGAAGTAGGCGATCCCCTTCATTATGCCACTAGCTGCCCTCTCACCACATCTTATCATCTCAAGAAACCCACCCACTACCTAGAAAATATCTGATGGACCAACGTTATGAGAAACAAGATGTCCAAGGTTAAAATTAGAAATCTTGTGCGGTTCCTACAAGAGAACGAGGAATTTATTTCTCCAGACCCAAGCCCAGTATAAATTTTCGTTTCATTTCTCAACCAAGCTCTTCTCCAGAATATATTAACTTCAATAGATTTCATCTACTCATGCTCCCCACCGAACACCTCTTTCATCATTATAATATTGTATATAGTTCCTTTTTATGTGTATTGGTGATATTTTATGTCTTTTCATGTGTATTTTGATATTCTATGTCTTTTTATGTGTATTTCTTTTATCTTAATAAATACTCCCACGTATATCCTTTCAACCGACAGGGAATCCTAGAGATTCCAAGTTCGGGGATATTCTGTGGCGAAAGAAAGAACGTGGCTTAGAATAAGTGAAATCTGCACAATTTTAGCGTCTAAAGGGTGGATTTCTATACAATTTTGAACCAAATCTGTCAAAGAATTGATCGTCTGCATGTCTTGTATATTCTTATGTATGTAAATATAATTATTCAAAAACGCAGTTACTTTAATAAACGGAATTTAACATGTGATCTTGTGACTACAATTGTATGTCAATTTTTGGGTTCAGTCAATGGCTCTGAAAATATAACTTTCAGCTTTAGTGGTATTCGTAATATTTCTCAATGTACACTACGTATTTTATGCCGGAGGGTAGGAAGAAAACATCTGTACCAGTGAATATGCGAGAAAACTTTAGAAAAAGCAGTCCGCTATTTTTTTTTTTTGATAAATGAAAAGGTTTATGGAATTTCCATTCATTTTTTACTTAGATTGCAACGTTTTGATTCTCCATTTGTTCGAAAAATATTTGTTTATTGACGAAAACGCATTTTGGAAAACGACGCACGACAAAATAAAATAAGTTTAGAGAAATACAACTGAATAACAATGTTGCAAGTTCTTCAAATTTTCAGTCAGTGGATGCTATCAAATTACACCAAATCAGCCTTTCATATATGGGGAAATTATGGAATTGAGATATTGCCCATAGTTAGTTTTATAATCGTCACTTTCCCACCCCACCCCTGGGGCCGCGGTGGCCTGGTGGTAAGGTCTCGGCTTCGGAACCGAAGGGTTTCAGGTTCGAGACCTGATTCCACCGAAGAACCGTCGTGTAAGGGGGTCTGTTGCACGTTAAATCCGTCCTGACCAAACGTCCTCCCGCTGGTGTGGTGTGGTGTGGAGAGGGGGGTTCCAGCTCAGGTGTCGTCCTCGTCATCTGACCGCGGTTCAAAATTACGAGGTCCGTCCCAAAATAGCCCTAGAGTTGCTTCAAGCGGGACGTTAATATAACTAAACCTAAACCCACCCCACATTAGTTCTTGACTTGCTGGAACACTGAAACTCAGGCATGCTTTATGATAACACATTGCTTTAATATTTTTAAAACCTAATTTCCAGTTAATCGATTAATTTAATTAAATATTTACTCTATATCAGTCAGTTACAAAAAAAAGTAATTATAAGGAGCCATGATATTTGTATTAAACAAATATAAATTAAGGTTTGAGGAGTAGAAAATTAAATTAAAAAAAGAAATTTTATTTTAATACTAAATAAAAGTGTTTTAAAACAATGTTTTTACTAAGATTATTATTCCTTTGTGCAGAAAATATATGAAGAAACTGTACTGTGATGGTTAATCCTAAACATTTGATTAATTCTAATGATTTATGCTTTCCAGAGTCCGAAATAAAAATTTCATCTTTATATTTGAGTGTCTCTTTCGCAGTCATACTGTAAAAATCGAGAAAATACAGAAATTTAAAAATCATCTATAAAATAGGGATAAATTCAAATTCTGACATTTTACTTAAAAAACAGAAAACAGGAAAAGTACAGGAAATTTTTATTTAATTTTTTTTCAACTAAAAAAATGCAGATATCTTTAAAATTTGAAAGATTAAAAATTTGTCATCATTACTTTAAAAACAAAGCCTCTTTCTGTCAAAATACAGAAATCCATCCCTTTTCTATTTACTTGCACTTTCTTCTGCGTAGATCAGTCTAATTTACAAGACAGAAAAAAAATATTGAAACTGGAAAAGCGATTAAAAGGAAACAAATGGTTACAATATGGAAATGGAACTT
This sequence comes from Argiope aurantia, assembly GCA_026543865.1. Classification (NCBI taxonomy): domain Eukaryota; kingdom Metazoa; phylum Arthropoda; class Arachnida; order Araneae; family Araneidae; genus Argiope; species Argiope aurantia. The sequence continues at coordinate 1,747 of JAPMOR010121367.1, read as the reverse complement.
AAATACTCATGAAGTTTCTGAAATTGAAAAAAATATCCTTTATAAGAATGTGTAGCGGTTACAATTACTGCCTTCTCCTTTCTTCATAGGTGGCGCTACTAGAGCCACCTATCAAGAGCCATGTTTTCCCATGATTCCTCATTCTTGTCTCTGGTGTTGTCCTTGCTTGCCGTGTGTATTTGTTCTATGCCTTGTTCTTCAATATGCTTGTGTTAAATGTTTGTGCCGTGGAACTTAACCCGCTAATAAAAAGTAGTTCCTGAAACTGAACTCATTCTTTCATCCATGGCATAACACATAATAAAGAGTCTCGTCCCTCTACAAGTGTTTTATATTTCATAATGCTATCAAAAATATTTGAATTCATGACCAACGTTTTGCTGATTTAAAAGCTGCATCTTGTTTAAATCGACGTTTATAAAAAAACAGAGCAGTATTATGTGAAAAGTGAATTTTGATTTTCTTCAACTCTTTTCGAAAGTATAAATTACCACTGAATGTGCAGAAAGGACAAAGAACATGTTAGCAAGGATAGGATGCTCGTTTCATATTGGGTTTTTCTTTCCATCCGAATGCGTGTACATAAACTGTTGATGATTCGAACCCCGTTCGCAACGATTTATCACATGAAATAAAATAATGCTCCCAATTACTTATGCAAGATGTTATTTGACGGTTTTATGCAAAAGTTTTTACACTCTATTTAAGAGCGGAAGCACTCGTGCGCGCATACTTAGACGTAGATTGATTCAGATTCTTTTTTTTTTAAACTTGTGTTCGTAGTCTGTGGCGGTGTAATATGTGATATTTTATAATGTATTAAATGTTTGTTTGTCGCAAGAAATAAAAGTCTGTGTTTTTAAGAAGTCTTCTCGATCTGCAACATTTTACAAGCACCAGTCACATGCATTTTTCACTGCTATTATTTGAACTTTTACTCTGCGGGCCTTACAGACGATTGATCTTGACAATTACAGGGTTTGAACCCAAATATCGTCGGGCAGAACATATTTGAAATTTTTCTAAAAAAAAACAACTGAAAAGTGAATAGAAAGAATGGCTTGCTTAATTTAGTAAATAAATTCGTTTAGATTATTTCTAACCTAATGTTTTGAGGTCCAAAGAATTTTCTGACTTTTGAAAAGTCGTAAAAATAATTCTTGTATTATCACATGGCTATGCAGTTGTGGAAACTAGATTCAGTATCAACGACGATATCCTTGTTGAGGCCCTGAAAGGAAATTCTTTATTTGGTCTAAGAACTGCATATGATACCATAAACTTTTATAGGGGTGTCTTAAATATTACGATCTGGAGAGATTTGCTTCAATCTGCAAAATTGGCTGCTTGCGATGTATTAAGATGCTTTAGAAAAGAATAAAAAACGCAAAGAAGTGTTGTAAATTAAACTGTTAAAAAAAGAAAAAAAATGAAACTCATGACTGGAAAAACTGCAGAAGTTGCAGAAACTGATGCTCAAATGAGCGAATTAGTAAGGAAAGCTTTGTAATGCTTTTTTAAAGCAATCATTAAATGGTTTGTATCATAACAATAATGTGTTTTATTTCAGCCGAATCTTTAACTTTGATCAGCATCTCTTTCCTCCCAATAATATGTGAATTTTTCTTGCAAAATTCTAGGCAATTTCTTTTTCAATTCCTCCTATTAGTTCTCACTCTCCCTATATATATTTATGTATCTTGTTCAAATTTTCAATCGTTAATAAAATACATTTTATTCATCCACT
>JAPMOR010121355.1:0-13171 GCA_026543865.1 Argiope aurantia | reverse complement strand
CAGTATGGAGTGAGAGAGGTGTGCTCGGAAAGGAATTGGAGGTTAGAATACAGACGCCTCCAGAATTATGCGAGCCGTTTTCTGCATCTTTCCGAACGGTGTTGTAACCACGTAATTTTAGTGGGATGTTTGTCTTCAAGAAAGTTTCTTGAAGGCAGAGACAAGCGGGATGAAATTTGTTAAGAATTGTCCTAATTTCATTTAATTTGGGACGAATGCCACGACAGTTCCATGAAATACAAAAACCCATTAAGAAGCGTGTGTTTTAAAAGCAGTGGTAGGAACATTAGATGGAGTTGACGATAACTCGCAACTCATTTGGAGGTCATTATCATCCTCTTCAGATGGATGAAGTGAAATGCTATCGGGACTTTTGGGTACGCCACTAAAAATGGATGATAAATCCTTGTGGACTATGCCCTGACTCGCAAGTCCCAGAGCGACAGAATTATGCAAAGTTGACTTTTTCATTTTTTGATGAAGATTATTTTGAGGGATACCACGTTTTGAAATCTTAAGCTTTAATGCTTTGTTCGGTTTTACTTTGCGTTGATGCTTTTCCGGTTTACTGGGCTCAGAAGCACTAGTTATTGAATTTTCAGAATCTGTATCAGTCCCTTTTGGTAGAGGTTTAGTTTTGGGCATATTCTGCACACAATTTGCACAGGAGCAATTTGCACAAAATTGTTTTTTGGCAATAGAAGCGTAAGTCACACCTGGTGTTGGCGTTTGAGCAAGTACTTTTCGCCTGGCCTCAGGGTATGGAATATCTTCCTTAAATTTAACTGATACAATCTGCTTTTCCAATGTCCAACGGGGGCAAGATCGAGAAAAGGAACTGTGGTTACCATCACAGTTCACGCACTTTTCCTGTGCAGAACACTGTTGGTTGTCATGGCCTTTTTCTCCACAGCGGGCACAGGTGAGAGTCCCGCGGCAGCTGGTTTTAGAATGCCCAAAGCGTTGGCATTGGAAACAACGGAGTGGGTTTGGGATATATGTCCTAACTGTCAATTTCATATAACCAACTTTCACAGATTCAGGTAATTTAGGATTGTTAAACGTGAGAATGAAGTGCTTAGTAGGAAGGAGTTGTCCATCCCGCCGGATAGTTATACGGCGTACATGAGTTACTCCTTCGGGTTTCAGTTCCGCAGTAATTTTTTCAATGGAATCATTAAACAATTCGCCACACGTTATTACACCCTTTGAAGAATTTAATGTAGCGTGAGCACTTACGCTTACAGATATTGTTCCCAATGTTTTAAGTTTCAGTATTTGTTGTGACTGCTTTCGGGAACTCACTTCCACGAGCAAATCACCAGATCGTAGTTTCCGGGTCGATGATACAGTGCCAAGTGATCCAGTAATGGACTTTTCAACGAGAAAAGGTGAAACATTATGAAAGGTCTCATTGTTTGTTGAAATGCGCTTTATGATAAAAAATTTGTCGTAATGAATTGGAGATGAAGTTTGATTCTTTTGTTGCCCACTGAAGGGAGCGAAGTTTTTTTTGCCCATACGATATTGATGGGGATTCAGGCCCAGCGGCATCGCCCACCACGGAGCCCTACTAGGGATGGCAGTAACTGGCTCTAGATATTCCTAACCTCAGCACTTACCATAATGCTAACTGGCACCTATACGCTGGGAGTTACCCCCGGGGACAGTGACCACCCTTAACGCCAAGCCCAAGGAGTAACCCCTTCGCTTGATCCCTAGCAGACTAGCCACTTAGGTGACTAGGTACCGGCCGATTGATACACCGGGGACCACAGTGCACCACCCGTCTAATGGGTCGCCACGCACGGCCAACACGTGGGGGTTTTGGCTGTCCATGAGAAGCAAGAAGCAAACAGAGCGGCGACAGCTTCTCATGGAGAGCTCCCTCGCCTACCCTCGAGGGAAAGAAGAAAAGGAGACAGCAGAAAGCGTAGTGGAGAGTAAATCATAAAGGGAGTAAAGATCCCTGGGAACCTCGGGATTGGGACACCCGTACTCACCTATAGTAGGTGAGCCCCTGAGGGGGGACTCTCGATGGGAGATGTTCGGAAGGTTCCAGAGCATATCCTTAAAGCTGAATGGTGAACAGGATCAAGTTTCCGCAAGACAGATTTGCATGCAGATCCATAAACAATACAGCCATAATCAATGCGAGAAAGTATTACAGCCTGATATATCCTAATGAGAGAAATACGATCCGCGCCCCAAGTAGTGTTTGACAAAACCTTCAAAATATTCAATAACCTTTCGCACTTTTTACGTAAATATAGAATGTGCGATAAAAAAGTCAGTTTACTGTCTAAGATAACTCCTAGGAAACGAACTTCTTGAACGACTGGGATAGGTTGATTATGAATATGAAGTTCTGGTTCAGGATGCAAATTCCTTTTTCGGCAAAAATGCACAACACAGCTTTTGCTTGAGGAGATGGTGTGGCCGTTTCGTTCGCACCATGAAAGGATACTATTGATAGCAGTTTGAAGTCTTCTCTCGATTTCATTCATGTTCGCTCCCTGACAAGATATTTGCAAGTCATCTACGTACAGACTGCTTTGAATTGATTGTGGCAAACTTAAAAGTACTTTTGAAATATGAAGGATGAAAAGTGTTACACTCAAAACGCTTCCCTGAGGGACGCCCTCAGATTGAATGAAAGAGTTTGAAAGTATACCACCAACACGAATGTTAAAAGAACGATGAGATAAAAAGTTTCTTATAAAAATCGGTAAATTTCCATAAAATCCATAATCTGATAAAGTACGTAGGATACCGTAACGCCAAGTGCGGTCATACGCTTTATCAACGTCAAAGAAAACAGAAACTAAATGATATTTTTTTACAAATGCATTACGGATCTGAGTCTCTAAATAAACGATATTGTCTAGTGTAGAGCGTCCTCTACGGAATCCGCTCTGATACATTGGTATAAAATTATTCATTTCCAGTTCATAAATTAACCTGGAGTTGATCATTCTCTCAAGTGTTTTTGAAAGACAGCTTGTAAGTGCTATAGGTCGGTAACTTAGTGGGTCAGCGCTATCTTTTCCGGTTTTTAATATTGGAATAACAATAGCATTTTGCCATTGTTTTGGATAAACATGCTCATTCCAGATTCGGTTAAACAATCGAAGAACATTTAAGAGGGAATTTTCCCGTAGATTTTGAAGCATGCAGTATGTTACTCCATCTGGTCCTGGAGATGAATTATGACACTGGGATAGAGCCTTCTGTAATTCGAACATTTTAAATTCACAGTTGTAGGGAGCATATTTGTCGCTGTCAAATGATACAGGATGCTGTTCAAAGCGTTTCTTAATTTCCTGGAAAGTCAGAGTAGGAATGGGAATTGGAAATCTCAGCAAAGGTTTCTCCAATGATATTAGCGATATCTTCCGGGGAAGAGTAAATGGTATTACCAAGCTTCAGGATGGGAAATGTGAAATCGTTGTAAATACCGTTTGCTGCTCTAACTTTTCGCCACAATTGAGAAGTCGATGTTGAAGAAGTTATTGAAGAAGCGAATCGTATGTACGACTCTCGTTCACTTCTACGGCGGACTCTTCGAGCATGTGCTTTGGCGCTTTTAAAGGCAATAAAGTTTTTTTGTGGTTGGGTATCGACGGAAGATACCCCACATTTTTTTCTGTTTCTTAAGAGCATCATAGCATGCATCGCTCCACCACGGTTTTCGCAATCTGTGCGGATGAGAAGAGCTCTTGGGTATTGATGCATCAGCAGCAGCAATTATTGTATCAGTGACGTATCGAACTGCGTCATTTATGTCTGAAGACTTGACCATTTCCTCAGTGATCACAGCGAGTTGTTTGAATGCTTTCCAATCTGCACGCTGGAAAAGGTATTTCCGTGGAAATGAATTCGCACAAACATTGTCAGCATGGGAGACTAGAAGCGGGAAGTGATCGCTGTTATGAAGGTCACTTTCAACAACAAAATTCAGCGAGGGCATCAGTGAAGGAGAACAAATAGCCAAGTCCAATGTATGGAATGTGCGTGTTGCCATATGGAAATAAGTTTTTTCATCCCTATTAAGTAGACAGAGACAGTGATCGGAGATATGTTTCTCGATCTGTCTTCCACGAGAATTAGTTTTATCACTACCCCATAACATGCTATGACCATTAAAGTCTCCAAATAAGATGAAAGGTGTGGGTAACTGATCAATTAACAAATTTAGTTCTTCCTGATTAATAGTTTCCTTTGGTGGGAGGTAAATGTTACAAACTGTTATAAGGGTTTTAAAATGGATTTGTATTGCAACGGCCTGTAATGAAGTATGTATTGGAAGAACGGTACTGGGATACAAATTTGAAGTCAATATGCAGACACCTCCAGTTGGGGCTGCACCTATATCTACATCTTTCCTAATACTTGAGTAACCCCGAATTTTTGCTGGATGTGTTGATTTCAAAAGAGTTTCTTGAAGGGCTATAATAGCAGGTTGATAAGCGTTAATTAATGTTTTAATATCAGTAATTTTAGAGCTAAAACCGCGGCAATTCCAGGAAATACCTAGACACTTGAATTTTAAGAATGGAGTTCAGGAGTGTTACTGACACCAGCACCTGCATCAGAAATAATCGTAGAATGATCCATTTCAACATCCGACAGATCAGAAGAGGAGGTTGTTAATTTTAAAAGCTCATTAGAGACTTCCATTTTAGAAGAATCAGGAGGACGTGGAGGATGCTGTAGAGACGGCAATTTTGATTTTTTTCGACTTTTTCCTTTTGCATTTTTTTGGCCTTTGGCAACTGTAATGTATTGTTGCACCTTAGAAAGCGGTTGCTCCGGTGAGTTTGAAGCCCTGGCAGATATGGCTTTATTTGGTATATTTGAAGAGGGAGTCAATATTTTCACTGGGCTGATATCATTAAGGTCGTACTGAATACCAATCTCTGTTTTTTGAGCGAGAACAGAAGAATACGATAGACCTGGCTTTGGTGTCTGTCCGACAACTAATCTACGAGCTTCTGCATAAGATATATTTTGTTTCACTTTTGTGGCCTGTATTTGTTTTTCAATCAACCATTTTGGGCAGGTTCGGGAAAAGGCAGGATGTGTAGCTAAGCAGTTACAGCATTTTAGGGTTTCTGAAGTGCATGTTTTTGAATCGTGTCCAATTTCAGCACAGTTAGCACATCTAATATTACCTCTACAACTTTGTTGAGAATGGCCGAATCTCTGGCATTTGAAGCAGCGCAGAGGGTTTGGAATGTATTGACGGACACTACAATGTAAATAACCAGCCCGTATTGCTTTTGGAAGGTCAGGAGTCGAAAAAGTAAGAACCACATGCTGCGTAGGCACCATGACACCGTCTCGCTTGGTGTGGATGCGACGCGCTGCAATAACTTTATAACAACTTAGTTCCTGTACAAGTTCATGTTCTGTATTTGCTAAAAGGTCCTTTTCAGAAATTATACCTCTAGAGTAGTTTAAAGATTTATGTGGAGAGGTTTCAACGGGAAAATCGCCAAGCTTTTTAAGCTTCTTCATAATTGAAATTTGCGTTTTATTGGCAGCTTCAATGAGAAGATCGCCAGAACGAAGTTTTTTAACATCCTTGACTTCACCAATAACAGAAACAATTAGTCGTTGAATGAGAAAAGGAGAAACCGAATGAAATGTTTTAGCCGTGTGTACAATAATGAAACGAGTATCAGTGGTAATTGGATAACAGGAAGAAGGTTTGAAGGTAGAGCCCATACACAGTAGAATAGAAATTCGGGCACCAACGGCACCGCCCACCACGGAGCCCTACAAGGGAAGGCAATTGCTGGCTCTGGGAATTCCCAGCCTCAGTATCCACCTTGATGCTAGCTGGAACCTATACGCTAAGGGCCACTTCCAGGAACGTCTACCACCCTTAACGCAGAGCCCCAGAAGGTGACCCCTTCGCTTGATCCCTAGCAGACTAACCACTCAGGTGGTTATCTACCGACCGAATTGATATACTGGGGACCAGCAGTGCACCACCCTTCCAATGGGTTGCCACGCACGGTCAACACGTGGGGTTTTTGGCTGTCCATGAGAAGCAAGAAGCAAACAGAGCGGCGACAGCTTCTCATGGAGAGCTCCCTCGTCTGCCGTCGAGGGAAGGAAAAAAAAAGCAGAAAGCAGAAGGCGCAGTGGAGAGTAAACATAAAGGAAGTATAGATCCCTGGGAACCTCGGGATTGGGACACCCGTACTCACCTAAAGAAGGTGAGCCCCTGAGGGGAAGATTACAGGTGAAGAAACTGACTTTCCCAGTTTTCATTTGCTCTCGGTGAATTAAATACCAATTCTAAGGCTCCTTATACAGATTTGTATATCGGATTAGATTTGTTCATAAGCAGTTTTATAAGCCAGTTATAAACTTGAATCTTTTCTGCCATCTAAATACTATTTTAAATGACTTGTAATTCTTTTCTGTCTCAACCAATAAAAAGTTCCTTTAAAAGGCAACGCAACTACCGACTAACAACCAATACTAGTTGATCTCGACAAGTCTTTCTATATTTGAATAAATTGTATGCATGCACGAGATTCAATGTCCTCGTAACAATATCAGTGGAATACTAAAGACTAAAATTTTCCGCATATTTTTCTCTGAATACGCTAGTGCTGAGTAGATGGTAAAAATTTATTGTAGTACTTTGTCTTAATATCTATTCGGAGCGTATCCTCTGCTCCCATCTATTCGTAAAAAGCTTTCCAATTTCTTTTTGCATTCATGCATGGAAAGCATAATATATCGTGGTTACTTTAAACTCTTTTAAGAATACCTGTTTAATACATTAGAGGGCGGTTATCTACTAATTTAGTCTAATTCGTCAGAGAGGTAGAATTGTGATCGTTTAAATTTCAATCTATTTTGTTTAGATTACTTCAATTATCAAAGTGTAATATTGTAATTAAATTGTATATGCACGCCTAAAGATAAAAACGAATCAAATGGTGTGTTCAATTGGGAAATGCTCCAATCGGCTTTAAAAGTAAAAGAATATCGGGAAAATTCTCACTTAGCAGTTCTATTATTCTTATGGCATATGTTTCAGGTGTATGTGTTTCCACTTTCAGCGTATGTAGTGTATTGTAATGTTTCCACTTTCAACGTCTGTAGTGCATTGTATTGTTTCCACTTTCAGCGTCTGTAGTGCATTGTATTGTGTTTTCACTTTCAGCAAATTTGAGAGAGAAGTGTTAGATAAATGGCGAAGCATGTTATAGGTAATTCCATCCGGGCGAGGACTGGTATCGTGTGCTTTAGAGAAAGCTGAAATCAATTCATACATTTTAAACTCAGAATTGTATGGAAGGAATCTTCGGGTAGAAAACCGCAAAACCTTTCGTTCCGCGCGATTCTTTATAGCCGCGAAAGTAGGCTTGTATGACTCAGCAGCGGAAACCTGTGCGAATGTCTTCCCGAGAGTATTTGCTACGTCTGCAGAAGATGAAACTGTCCCATTTTCTGTTTTCAGTACTGGAAAGGAAAAATCATTATAAATTCCGTTTGCGGCTTTAACCTTTTTCCAAAGCAATTTGATTGATATTAAAACTTTTTTTGTATGTTTTCTTGTGACTAGGTTTAGCAAACTGTACACGTTGGCAGATTTCGACATACGACACAATTTTTAAATATGCTTTTCAAAGAAAATTTTTATATTTATCATATGTTGTTATCACTAGGAAACACCTCCTAAATGAGGACGAGAAACTTCCGGTATGTGGTTGGTTCTCACCACCTTGGAAGGTACAGGAGAATGTGGAGGTCGACTACCTCCCATCGAGAGAAGTGATGTACCGCGGCCTGTGATGGCCCTTAGGACTCAACCACAGTTCCCACCAATGTTGCTGTTGCGGCGATCCTTTCATTCGGATTTGTCCGCGTGCCTTCCGGAGGGTATTAAGTAGCCGATTAAAGGTTTATCATATATTTGGCCCAGATTAATCGTAAATGGTCTTTGTGCTAATAAACTCTATCAAATCAATCAAATCTTTCACTAAGACTTGACTTTGTCACAATTATTTTGGGCTAAAATTGTTTCCCTTGCATATGGTCTGCATTCAAGACTTTCGCTACCATAGCTCGAGAAATCCTTACAATATAGCCGCTATGGTTACCGATGTTCCTATCATTTGAGTGCCAACAATTTGCTGTCTTTTCAAATTTTTGAGACTGCACAAAATCGCTGCAATGGAAAGAACACATTGACTACAGAATTAAAATAGGTTGCTAATCTATTCGCTACTTGCAAGCAAAAATATAGTGATAAAATTTGCATACATGTTAATATGAAATCCCTTTGTAAATATCACAAATATTGATAATTGTTTTTCCTTTTGCTCCCTTACTATATATTTTTAACATTGGAGTAAAATATTATAACCAAAACTTTTATTATTTTATGAAAAAAAGTTTAAAATAATAATCGTGAATCTATTTTCAATTTTACTATAAATATTTTATTTCTCCACAACACAAATCAAAAGGTATCAAAATAAACTATTGTTAAATTGAAAATAATGTCATGAAAATATATCAGATTCTGTTTTTCACAACTATTCTTTAAAATCTGATATAGTCTATGCCAGACATAAATCTTAAAAGAGAATTTAAGGGAAACACGATATAAATGATCTTTTATTCTCATCTCTTGCCACAAGCAATCATGAATCATTCCAACTTCAACAATTTTAAGTTTGTTGGACAACAAAGAAGTAAATCTTGATAAATAGATCTGTTTCTTTAAAAAAAGGATTCAAGTATGTTTTGAAAAGATGAAAGGCTGTCTTGGTGTTGGAGAGATATGAATTTTGAATTGAAAGCTATTCGATTTCGCGGAAGGCGGTGGCAAAAACGAAACTTCAAAGAATTTAGATTTAAATATTTATCACTATGCTCGGAACATTCCTCCTTCGCATTTTTCAGACACTTCTGAAATCTAAAATTCAATATTACAAGAAATCTATAGAATTTTATTCGTGTTTCCTTATTATGTTTAAAATGTTAAGCATTTTCCCGTTTCTCTCTTTAGGAGCATCAATCCGATGGCTATATTTAGATTTTATTTTCTCTTAATCAATAATTCAAATAAATGGAAATCATTTATATATTTAAAAAAACTAATTTAACCTACTCAATCCTAATACCGTTTTAATTCAGGCACACTACACTCTCGAGTATCCGTTTCGTGATTATCCGGCTTTCTTTTATCGTAATTAAATAAGGAAGGCAAGGCGTTGGAAACTTGCGTCTGCTATGATCCTGCGACGTGCCGTGTGCAAAATATAAGTTGTGACTGGAAAGAAGCAGCGTTCTGATCGTTGTTCATTAATTCGTCAGTGTGTAACGGGCCTCATTTGCTGCCGCTGTTTATGATTATAACTACACAATACGTGCAGTGTTCGTAAATTGTTCTTGGGATAAGCTTAGTGTTACAAAATGATTACAAAAAGTTACAAAATGATTTCAAAATGGGTGATAATTGGAAAAAATATTGTAGAGGCTATGGAGGATATATTACACTCTAAAAAGCGATTACATATTGGTGTAACAGCAAAAAAATGCAGTTTCGCAGTTAGAAGTTCGGAAAAGTACAGTGGGGGATTGGGAAAAAATCTCTTCGATTCTTACTTTAGGATTACCATTTTATTTCTGTGTTATCATTTATCAGGGAAAAATAAAATAACTTTGAGTCAATTTTCTTAAAAATTAGGCCTACAATTTATGTAAATATTTCCTTTATATTTCCTGCATTTAAGTTAGGAATTACAGAATTTATGTTGACAGTTTCTATCCTTTAACTTACTATTTCTCTTACAAATTCTTGAAACGTGCTTTGCAGTATATAAACATATATAAACTACCAGTACAGAGCCTTCTATCTTAACTCGACACGTTATCGGTAACTGCTTTCATGATTAACCGGGCAGTGGCTGCGTTCCCATTGAGATAAATGGTGGGCTTAGTACACAATAAGAAGTAAGAAAATATATATTATAACAGTGAGTTTTGGTATAAAAACTTTTTCTTCTGGTATTGTTGGGCAAAGAAATGAGTTTATAGAACTCCGAGCTATTCGGCTATTTTGTTATCCGCTTTTTTTCAACACATTAAGTCGATATGTGATATTTTTGGCGCAATAGACCTTACCTTACTTTTATATTTTACCAATCCAATGGTAAAATATAAAAGTAAGGTAAAAAGTAAGTTCAAAGAGTACATTTAGTTAAAAATCAAACCTGATAGACCGGAAAACAATCTTATAAGAAATACTATGTTTCAGAATGTTAAAATTCTGGGTTAGAACAGAAAGCAAAAACGGCAATTAAAAAAAGAATCATTGTTTGGGTACTTGTTGTTGTTGTTGTGTATGGTTTATTGGCGCAAGAGCCATGATGTTGCCTATGCTGCGCCAAACAATGGGTAAAATTCTCATTTTAAGACACTCATCGAAGAGAATTGAATTATTTGAAGTTTTTATGGCGCCCTCATCGAAGAGAAAATGAGAAGAAGCAAAAAGTAAACAAGATTTAAATCAATGGATAAAACTTTATGGACTTTAAAAAAGCAAACATTTGGAAATGAGGTGTCTTATCAAGCAGGGAAGATAATGAAAGGCAAGATTTTTGAAAAAACTGTAAACGTTGAACATTGAAATTTGGACATTCTGATAAAATATGTTGAACAGACATTTGACAATGGCATCGCGAACACAATGGTGGTTGTTCACCTAACAACAAATGAATATGGGTGAATCGAGTGTGTCCAATTCGTAATCGTGTAAAAACAGTATCTGTTTTTCTGTACGGTAATGAGTGCCAAGGTTGCACATGGGGTTTGATAACATGGTTTGTTGTTTGTCTCCATGTCCCACTGTCTTTGCCAATTAGAATATAGATGCGCTTTAATGTGTTTCTTTATGTCGTTCACAGGAATATTAGTAGTCATTGAAATAGTCGCCAATTTGGCAGCCTTATCTGCCTCTTCATTGCCCATAATTCCAACATGGGATGGTACCCAACAGAATAAAATAGTGTAACTACGAGAAGTAAGTTTATCTAAAATATCTAAATTTTTAAAACCAAAGGATGAGGATTGCATGATTTTAGAGAATTTAAAACACCGAGAGAGTCCGTATAGATGATAGAATTTTTATCCCGGCTATTAGAAATTTCTTCTAAAGCATTTAAAAGAGCACTTATTACTGCAGTAAAAACTGAACAGGAGAGGTGAAGTTTAAACGAAGAAACTATATGAGGAAAAACAGCAAAAGAGACATGAGTAGCCGATTTTGACACGTCTGTAAAAACTGGAATAAAATTTTCATATTTTTCTCTGTGTTCTAGGAAAATTTCTTGATAAATGATATTTCCTGACTTGATAAAATTGTCGAAGAGATTTAAATATTGTACTAGAGGGATTTTCCAATGTGGTGGTGGTGGTTTATGAGGTTTAATGGCACAAGAGCCAATCTTGGCTAAACTTTCCAATGTGGAAAGGAATTTTCAGGCTGAGGAGCTGCATGCAGATACAGTAGATTAAGGTCTGAAAGAATATTATGAACTCTCGTAAAAAAAGACAGGAATGAATGATTTTCGAGCGTCTTGCAAACGAGCTAAAAAAGGGCGAAGTTTAAAATCATGAAATGGATGATCAATGTTCGATTGAATTTTAAAATAATAATTAAGAGATGAAAATTGTCTTCTTAATTCAAGGGATGGTTCATAGGTTTCAACATACAAGCTTTTAACAGGGGATGTCCTGAAAGCACCTGAACAAAGACGGAGATATATGTGATGAATAGGATCCAGTTTGTGTAAAATACTTTTTCTAGCAGAACCGTCCCCTCAGGGGCTCACCTTCTTTAGGTGAGTACGGGTGTCCCAATCCCGAGGTTGGTTGGTTGGTGAGATTTTTTGGCTCAAGAGCCACACTTGGCGAAGCTGCGCCATGCAAATGGTAAAATATAAAATCGGGGGTAAAATACAAGTTCAGATAATAAATATTATGTACTAAAAACTCATAATTTGAAACTTATGAAGTGTGACAGTGCATCAATAAAATCTCAGAATTTAAAAAAATCCTCAATAAAAAACCACAGAATAAGTAATCATATCGGTGTGGATCATGATGGGAACGATGACTGAAAGAAAAAACAGGTATCAGTTACACTAAATATAAGTATAAAATGTAATAGCTTTTAAAAATTTAAAGATATTTGGGTGGTGTTTTTCACCCACTAAGTCCTTAAGAGTCAATGAAGTTGAATGAAAAAAACGAATACGATGGAAGTTAAAATCAGGGCACTCAATTAAAAGATGTTTAACAGTAAAATCCACACGACATTTGGGGCACTTCGGTGCAGCTTCACCAAACAGAAAATGTTTGTGCGTGAAGCGAGTATGTCCTATACGGAGGCGAGTCAATTTGACGTCAACTTCACGTATAGAGAGAACAGACCACAATCCAATAATAGGCTTGATGGAGTGCAGTTTATTTTCGATACGCTGATTCTACGCTAATTGCCGAGTAGAAAAAAGTATTTTGTCAAGGACTTCTTAATATCACAATAAGGAAGCCTCAGAGACAAAAAGTCTGTTGCTGATTTTGCCGCTGAATCTGCCATTTCATTTCCAAAGAGACCAACATGACTCGGCACCCAACAAAAAATTATCTGAAATCATCATTTTGTAGGGCACGCAAAGTTAATAAAATTTTAATTGCTATAGGATGCATCCGATTGTCATAGTGTGAAAGTGTTTCCAAAGAACTCATGCTATCGGTGTAAATGGCAAATTGTCGCTGATTAGATAGTGAAATTTTTTGGAGGGCAGACAGAATTGCCACCAATTCGGCAGTAAATACTGAACAGAAATTGTGAAGACGGTGGCTCAATGTATCAGATGGAAGTATAATTCCACAACCAACGTGATTGTCTGATTTCGAGCCATCCGTGATAATTGGGGCAAAAGAAGAATACCGATAGCGATGGTGTAGAAACAGCTGTTGCAAGACAGTCGGTGTATTTGAAGATTTATCGAATCCGGAGAAGGGATTCAAAAAGGAAAATTGTTGTTTATCCCAAGGTGGGAAGCAAAATAATTCGGGTGATTTAACAGCAATATCATCAAGGTCCGAGTCATGTAGCAGATTTTTGATT
>JAPMOR010121353.1:183389-216484 GCA_026543865.1 Argiope aurantia | reverse complement strand
TTCAAAAAAAGTGTCCGTTTCATTATTTTTATTTTTATATTATTTAAAAGTATCCGAATTCATTATTTTTATTCTTTATATTATTTAAAAGTATCCGAATTCATTATTTTTATTCTTTATATTATTTAAAAGTATCCGAATTCATTATTTTTTTCCTATTATTTAAAAGTATCCGAATTCATTATTTTTATTCTTTATATTATTTAAAAGTATCCGAATTCATTATTTTTATTCTTTATATTTTTTAAAAATACCCGGATTCATTATTTTTATTTTTTATATCATTTAAAAGTATCCGGATTTATTACTCGCAGTCTATAAAAGTTAAATTCAGGGTGCAAAAATGCTGTTTGTTTTGGAAGAATACTCTCTTTAAAATTATGTAAATTTCATTCTCATAAGGGGACTTCTGCCTATTTACATATACATAATCTTCACATTTTTAATTAATTCTGCATTTTTTTAATTGAATTAATCATCCTTTAATTCAGAATCTTTTAATTTATTCTGTATAATGAGAAATCCTCGATATAAATAAATTAGACTAGACAACTGACTCAAATTAACCTGAGATATATGAGACAATAATAATGGGATGTTTTAATAAATGCAGATATAGCGAATAGGTTATTCTATTAACATTTTCCTTTGTTAAAATTTCCTTTTCAGTAATTAAAATGTTAAATTTGCTCTAAGAAAAGGCAATGCCTTTTTAAGGTTTTTCCTTCAGTAGCAATGAATTAAGACTAAATGAAATGTCGAAATCCATGCATTTAATTTAATAATTTGTATATTTAATTGCAAAGAAATAATAGATAAAGAATATTTTTGAATCATATTGTTAAAAACGGTCAGGAATTTTTATTACGCTTAGCAATTAATATTAATAAAACAAGCTTAAATTTAAAGTTAATAAAGCAATTAAAAATAAAAGTCAGATGCTTATTTTTTATTGAAATATTCATTTATAATTGGAACAAAAATAATATTATGATATTTATATACATGTTGAACTTTTCATTAAATGATACTTTAAATTATTTTAAGAATTTTTTTTAAATATTTAATTTCTGTGTACAAGAAAGTGCATAAATTATACAAAAAAATATATATAATTGAAAAGTTTCTGGAATTCTGTTTACTTTTTACTTTCTGTATATGAAATTCTGAAAAAGCATATTAATCGTCAAAAAAATTCAAACCTCGAAATTTTGACGAATATCCACGTGTTGTTAAACCTCTCGAGTTCGAAAACCACATTTTTAGGAAATGTCCCACTGTCCGTGACAACGATAACTCAAAGACATTTTTAGCTGGATGGGTGAAATTTGGTATACGGTCTTTAGACCAAATTCTCAAATTTCTATCAAGTTTTAAGTAAAATCTGTTCAGAGGAAGTCCATCTGTTCGGCTTTTCGAATATAATTTAACACGATAACTACAAAGTAAAGATAGTTAGATAGATAAAATTCTATATACAGGATTAATATCTATAGCGTAGACATCTGTCATATTTTGAATCAAAACCGACAGTGAGTTTGCCGTCTGTCGGTCTGTACTTTCAGAAATATGTAAATATGATAATTCAGAAACGCGATTACTTAAATGTAACAAATTAGGTATGAGATTCTGTGAGTTTTGTATCGAAACTTTATTTCACTCAGTTGCGAAAAACTTTACTATTAACTTATTCCAGGGATTAATTGCCAAAAAACTCGCCAACCATTACACGATAGATTTCGTAAAAATGTTAAATTCATGCCAAAAGTTAATATTTTGTAGCTATTGTACGCCAATGTCATGTAAGACGTTCTCTGGCATGAGAAGTTTATTAGAGAGTATGCGAGGAAATTTTGGGTTGACCACTCCCTCGAGTTTAATGGCATTTTATGTAAATTCATCACCCATGCACAAAGAATTGCTTTATTATTTTGTTCAATAATGTTTTTTTAGTCATATATTTCACATCATATGTATTTCCTACTTGGAGTAGAATTTTGCCTCTGTGATTTTTTTTTTTTCATGAATTAAAGATCTTATAAATAGGGTTTGACGGTTTTTCAAACCCGGTTTTTTAAAGTAAATTTGTCACATTTAAAAACCGGTTTTTTAAATTAAGAAAACCGGATTTTTGAAACGCCTGGATATTTCTCGTATTCAAGAAACAAACATATTTTGAATTTTATCGGTTGAAACCGATTCCTCAAAGAAGTTGAAGGCTTAGGTCGATGAGATGCCAATTCATTAACAAGTGAAGGTATATTTGAATTTCTGTTAATTGAACTAAAAAAATTTAAACACTGAAATAAGTTTGAAATTATTATATGCTTTAAAAGAATGAATTCAAGAAAGAAGACAAGTAGAATTAGCAACTCTTTTGCTGTATTTGCAAATCCACAAAACAATTTCTAGTTCAGCGAAGGAATCTAGTGTACTTTCTTTAGCTTCAAAAACCGAAATTATTGTCTGGAAAGATATTGTCTAGTACATTTCTAAATTCTTATGTGGAAACCGACTCTGATGAAGAGCAAACCGCAGAAACTACTCATCAGAGTAATGCTTTTTTAAAAGGAGCCATGTAAAATTCCTTTCATAAGTTTCTTGAAGATCCTGAAGAAAAACTTACAAATCCAAAGACACTGGAAGCTGGATTTTCATTATTTGCGACAACGAATAAAAGAACAAAAAACTTAGATTTATTATTTGATGCTCTGAAAACTATAAAAACCAAGCTCAGTAGCTAGTAAGCGAGTATTTTCAATTTCATACAATATTGTGTCCGCAATAAGATCAAGACTTGGCCACCATTCAGTGAATATTTTATGTTTTTTTAAAATCCTATTTTCTTACGAGAAATTAAAATGAGTGAAAATAATATAAATATTATTTGAAATTTTTGTTTGAGTTTTCGTTATTTTGTGTAAGAAATATGTATATGTAATCCTTAAATTTTATATTTTGAATTTTAAAAATTAAAAATTAAATAAAATATTTTTCTTTATTTTATTTTTTATTCATTTATTTATTTTTGACAAAAACCGGTCTAAAATTGGTATTATAGAAGTATTGAACTCGAAAACCGGTTTTTCAAAATGTCGGTTTTTTTGTATAAACCCTACTTACAAATCATTTCTAGAACTATATTTCGCTTTTATTTGCATCAAACAAAACTCCGCTTGAAGTATAATAGGAATAGAATTTGTTATATTTATCAATTTTCTCCAATTAATTTAGTATTTACTTTCAAAAGAAATAAAATATATCATAAAGAAACTTTGAAAGACATGCTTTTTTGTTTGTTTGCTTATTTGTTTTTTACTGTAAAATTGAGATGCTGCCTGTCTCCTTCCGAAATAAATGCAAAAATCGTACTGTTCCGAAATTTTTTGGTTATTGCTACATATCTTAAAATTTCCTCTCAGAAATTTATGAATTTCAGGTCAGTGATGTTTTAAGTTTTGTTCCTTTGATTGACATCAAAATTTTTATCAGTTTCTGTACAAAAATCTTTTACTTGTAAACTTAACAATTAATTCAAAATATAAATATACATTCATACCTTAAAAGAAAAATCAAAACTTTCGTCTTGTTTATTGAGTATTTCAATGCATAATAATTTTTTCAACGATTCATTATATCTTGAAAATTCTTCATTTTTAATTAAATAATCTTCTACTGCCTTCCTCTAGGTCCATAATTTTATAATTTTATCCAAGGAGAAGGACACCTTTATTGTAATTTGTATTCCTCAGGAAAAGTATGAAAGGAACTCTTGGTAAGATCACTTCGGCTCATTAAATTTAAAAATCAAGAACTATCCTTTAAAGTACTGAAAAGTGGCATTAACTATTGTAAACTAGATGTTTCATTCCAGTAAACAGGTTAAACATAATAGCTCATTTATTTGTGGAACAAAACGAGTTAAATATTAAAATATAATCGTCAATGTATTAACAGATACATATACAATCATCTTTATTTGAGATAATGTATATGATTTTAGAATAACTTTTAAATTTACTATTCTGTATAAAATTGAACAAACAACGTATTTAAAAATTTTCGATGCAATAGATTAGAATTTATAAATAACATTAATTTTTATTAATATCAATAGAGTAATAGATATAGATATTTTATAAAAATCTAAATCTAATATATTTAGATATTTTATAAAAATCTAAATCTAATATATTTAGATATTTTGATAAATATCATGTTACTAGAAACATGGAAAATTGCTAGAATTTAGGTATTTTTTCGTATACTGTATTAGTTTTGACTGTATTGTTTTAATGCCCTTATACTTGTCCTATTTAATGTGTAAATGAACCTTCCCAATGAAGTGGAGTTAAGTATCTTGACATCTTAGTTCAATTAAAAACGCGATAAACAGGTTTGTCTTCTGTTTGTACAATGTGTTTCGCATCATTAAAACATCACTTTCTTACTGCACATGCAAAGAAATCCTTGTTAAAGAGGACAATCTTCTTTAGAAAAAGAAAGTGAAAAGAAAATGTAAAAGAAAATGAAGCAATTAAATATTTAATTAAACAATGAAAACGGTTTGAATTTTATTACAACAATGAAATCTAATGTTCAAAATTATGTAAAAAAACATTTTTAAAAATATGAAAATTAGGGGAAAAATCACTGGCAGCATTTATAAGACATGGTAGCAATGGTACCATTAATAAGACAATTTTTTAACTTTTAAAAATTTGCTTTGTAAAATTTTATTTTTGCACGAATGCGATTTATTTTGTCAGATATACCAAAGAAATGCCAAAATTACAATAATTTGTAATGATTTGAAATTTTATTTAGAGTTTCAAAATTAAAACGCATTTTCTTTTTGTTATTGGTAATTAGCCTTCTTTGATGACCATTTCGTTTGCAGAGATAAGTGATTGATAAAAATGTTAATTAAACATTTTTTTATATTATTTGCTCTTAATGACTTTCTCAGCCACTTTAAATTTTATTCGATATATCACATTATTTCTACTTAACCATACAGTTTTTGAAGTATTTACTACTTTTTCCATTCATTTCTTATTTTATTTCACTCCTTTTTTTTTACTTGTATTCAATTATATCACAAAAAAAAGAGCTACAATGCTCATAAAACTGGTCAAAATTAAAAATTTTGATTTTTTGATTATGAAGTTAAATCTTCATTCTAATTACAACGAAATAAAAAAGAATTATTAACAATACGCCTTACACTGAAACCTACTTATTCTTCTAATAATAGAGATATAAATCATACGAAATTAAAAAAGAATGTTTCTTAATTCTTAAAAAAATTTCTTGCTTTCAGCACTGGGAAAAAGTCACTCGATTAAATATTTGATGAAACAATGAAAAGGTTCCTTTTGAAACAATAAAAATATTGCTGCAAATAATTAAAAATATCTTGAAAAGTATTTAAATTTAGACTAAAGAATTTTATAGCAACTAAATTGATATCATTAAAAACATAATTCTTTGATTTTAATACTGTGTACCAAGCATTTTTTGTGCGGAAATATTTTCAGAAATTATAGCGAAAATAAAACAAAAACTGCGTTTTATTTTAAATTGAAATTTAAAAAGTAGTTTACAGTTGTACATCTCCAAATTACAATTTTATAAATGTGGCAGCTCTAAGAGCACACACGCACACACGCACACAGAGAGAGAGAGGGAAGGAGAGAGAGGGAGAGAGAGAGATTATTCTTTATTTTTATAGAGATGCAACATACTAGCAACATATTCCATTCGTACGTGAATTCAAGTCATAAAATATTTTTAAATGGGAATATAAAATGTTTTAAAACTATCTGGCACTTGAAGAATAAGAATTAAAAAAAAGTAAACTTAAGCAAATATTATATTAGTTTAAATTTTAATAATAAATATTTTTTTTTCATTTATAGATTTTACAATACAACTATATTTAGGGTTATTTTTTAGCTTTATCCCTGATTCCTCCAGATAATTTGCATTGTTCTTATGATATCTTTATTCCTCAAGATATGATATCGTGATTCCTTAAGATAATTAAACATTACTCTTACGATATCTTAGGACATTTTAAGGCATTCAGTAAATCGAAAACAATGAGGGAGTTATTTTTGCAGTGTATTGTTATGGAAATTTTCCGGTGGGGGATATAGTACAAAAAGTCTAATAGGCTGGTAAGGGTAAGTAGCCATCTAACTCTCCAACACGCCACGAAGGCACACGGATTTAAACCATAAAAACTGAATGACCGGACCGCCGCAACAGCAACATTGGAGGGAACTGTGGTTGAGTCCTAAGGGCTGTCACCGGCCACGGTACAACTCTCCCCGAAGGAAGTACGTCCGGTCATCGATGGGAGGAGTCAGATCCTCCCCTATTAGCGTACCCTCCAGGGTGGCGAGATCCAACCACCATGCCAAAAGTATCTCATCCTCATTTCGAGGTGCCCCCCGGAGGTGTCTGGTAAGGGTAAGCGGTACTTTATTCTACAAAAAAAAACAAGAAGCAGGGTTAGTAAAAGCAGGAGGGAGTACACAAGGAACTGCATCAGTAGAAACTCACAATATAAGCAGAGAGAAGACAGCAATCGACCAGAGAGTAGCTAGAAAGATCGCTCTGCGATTAACACTCCAAAGAGAGATTGTATGAAAGATTCCAAATCTCGGTTTCCTTAATTACGTAACAATATTGTGCTAATAAAAATATCTCATAACAAATAGAGGCGAAAAATCTCTAAATATTTTTTTTTCTTTTTTTTTCTTTTTCTATTCACTCATATTTTATAATATTTAAATTTCAATTAATTTTTTTATTTTAGCTCTATTAGCATAACATATTCTACGATATTATTGCGGTATCCTCCAAACGATATTAATTCAATCCAGGACGTTTGGCTAAATTATGGTTTTAATAACTTAGGTCAGCAACACCTACCTGCAAATTTCATCGTCTTACAAAATCAGGGCGTTTTACATCATTAGCTTAAAATCATCGTCTTACATCATTTTACAAAAAATGTCATCTGTTTTGAAAATGGGATAACAGTTTCGGAATTTAATTATTTTCAGATCTTCCATCCACCAGTATATTGTGTTTGATGGAGAACAGTGAAAAAGAATGTAAAGTTTGTGCTGCCATCTATGAGAAAAAGTATTATAACATTCTGTAAAGTGAGGTTTTCACATTATCGATTATATTAAAATCTTTATATATTTAATCATAACAAAAAGTATGAATGGAAGTATTGAAAACACCACTAAAGCTTCACACTAAAAACAAAAACAAAAAAAATTCACTGTGAAATTATAATCTGGTAATGATATAATCAAAATTTTCAGGAAGAAGTTTTTCTTTTTTTTTCCATTGAATACTTTTACTGAAAGCACTTGTTTTTATGAAATCAACAGTTCTAGCTGTGAGTTTATAAATTAAGAATTAAAAAAATGCATAAAAATAATGATTTATTTTTTAATTAAATCAAGATTTAATCAAAGAAAATATCAATAATAAAACAAACCAAAACTTATAAGACACATAATAAAACTTATAATCAAATAAAAACCAAAATAAAAAAACTTATAAGACACATTTTAGTGTGTAAATTATTAAAATAAGGTTACAATATCTGATTTTTATATCATTTATTTTATAGTAAATTTAATGATAATTTACCATAATTTAGTCTTTTGACTAATTCAGGTGTTATTCAATTGTTGAATAAAATCTTTTAAGAACTAAATCTTTCTTTATTAATATTAGATACCAAATAATTTTCTATTATTTTAAATCTTGAGAAAAATTTTCCTGGAGATGTGAAAGTAATTGGTAAGGTAATATAATTTTCAAAATAGTAACAAAATTTACATATAACTCAAATGAATTATTTTTAAATAAATGTTGTAATTTTTACTTTCTTGTATACGTAGTATAGATAAAGTATAGTAATTGTCAAAAAAAAAAACTCGAACTGGAGATTTTAACGAATTTCTACGTTTTAAACGTCCCTGAGTTCGAAAAAGACATTCTTGGGAAATGTCCGACTTTGATAAAGATAACTCATAAATGCATTGATTCAGACTTTTGAAATTTGGAATACTGTCTTCATATTAAATTTATAGATTTCTGTCAAGTATTGAGCAAAAAATATTTCCAATTATAGCAAGACAACTTGCGTACAAAAGAAATGTGTTAAATATTGCATCAATTCGTATGAGTAGAAGTCCATTAGCTAAAGCAATGACAGTATTGTTGTAAAACAGATTTAAAATATTTTTATAATTTATTAAAATGAAATAAAAATCTGTGGAAATAAATTAATATCACTGGAAAACTCACTTTGAATTTTGAGCTGCTGTAAAAATTGCTTTTGGGCAATAATGTATTCAAAAATTATTGAGGGAAATAGATGAAACTTTGACTAATTTTACTACTTTTTTTAGTACTTTTCTACTCAGTAGTAACTATGTGTCAAAATTTGTACCACTAGACACAATAGTCTTTGGGCCTAGTGTACCAAATTTGTACCAAGTAGTTTGCATCGAAATCTTGTGGTACCAAATAATTTTGTGGTACTGAATTCTAGTGATCCATATTTGTACGAGATTTTGAATGATTCTTTGACCATTAATGCTATATCACGTATGAATGAATTTACAAATACTATATGTCCAACTACGAACATTATCCATTTAGAAATATTAAAGCTAAAATATTTTTTAAAAAATAATTCAGTAATATTGGATCTTTGTAAGAATGGGGTGTTGTGCTCTTGCACCGTTTTTCAGACACCCTAAGACCCACAATGGGAGTAACAATACAGTTCTTACAAATAAAGAGTTAGGTCATGATGAGCATGGTTTTTAATGAACCAAGTAGATAAACAAAAATGTGTTGGAAAAATATTCATGCCTGAAACGTTTACCAAATTTTCACAGATCACGCATTTCATGTCAGTCTGTTAAACAGAAAACTAAAAAATACTTTTTTTTTCGAATAGTCGCCTTCTTCTTTCTTTATAAATGATATAATAATGCAAATTTTTATGTATTTCTTTAAAATTTGGCTTATCTCATGTTTGTGAAAGTAGACTTTCTAGTGTTTTAGCGTTTCAGAATTTCTTGCCCTTGTATGTTTTCGATAATAATACACTATTCTACATCTGTGAAAATTTAATTATAAGTTCAACCATGAATTTAATTAAACATTGATTTCATATTTGATTCTCGAAAACATATCGCAAGATATTGTATAATCAATATGTTCACCAATATATATTATACGGTATTATACTAGATAGCGAATTTTGTACAAATTAATACAATATTGTACAGTATCTTTATGCTGTTAGAGACTTGTGCTGCCACCTGTTAATAAATTTCAGAAGACAATATCCAAATTCCATAATATTTTTAGCGTTGAATTATAAACAAAAAGGTAAAAAATAGAAAATTATTATTATAAAAAACTCTTAAACACAATAATAAAAGTGTGTGTGTTGCATTTATTTTTTGCAACATTGGCTTTTTTCAAACTGGTATGCTAATAACCTAAAGAATCAAGATAAAATCTTAGAAATGAATTGCAATGCATGTCATTACATGAAGACAATAATTCCAATAATTACTTGAAAAAATTATTATTGAAGAAAATAATTGCTTGAAAAATAGTATTTTCTTCAATAATAGTACGGTATTATTGAAGAAAATAATACCTTGAAAATAGTATATCAAAATATTTTTTGCAGTTACATGAAGATGCAATATTGCTGGTTTTTTTTTTTTTTTTTTTGAAATTTTAAAATATCGACATTTAATTACAAAAAAAGAATTTTTTTCATGGCTTTCAGAATGTGATTTAAAAGTTATAAACTACAATTCCGAAGACAGCTTCGATTTGCGATTGCTGTTGTGGGAGTAAAAAAAAAAAAAAAAAAATACCAATCTGTTATCTGGAGAAATCCGTTTTTCTCTTAACATTTTTCTCCAACTGGAAAATAATCTTAATATATATTTTTTTAAAGAGAAGTGAACAATAACTAAAAAAAATCAGTTTTATGGAGTTATTAAAAACTTTAATGAAATTTTTAAGCTAAAATTATTTTTTGCTAGCAAATAATTAAATGATATTGCAAACTTCTTATGCCCGGCAATTTGGGACTCATGATAAAATATTTCCCATTCATTCCTGTTGAATCTTCTAGATGGCGCTCATACTCACTCGGCGTATCTTCTATTTCTACTCAGATTTTCAAATAGCTAATGTTGAAGTGAATAATTTGTGGTAAGTTAATTCCTCTTATGATTCAAAAATATTATTCGTTTTAGCTACACCATTTCATGATAAATATCAATAGTTAGAGCAAAGTTAAGATTAGTTCCTATATAAATGCATGTATTATTCTAAAAAATGTATTGTTCTAATTATATAAAAATAAACGAATAAAATTAATTAAATAACTTTTAAACAATAGTTATTAACTATAAATTATTTCTGACTGAGTTTGGTAAGCTATATAAAAGATAATTTATAATCAAATAGGTGGTTTTATCCTTCTAAATTACAATAATATTTATTAATTTCTAGTTATAAAATAAAAACCAATTTCTATTTAAATACGAATAATATACTAAAAAATGCAATTTATTAAATAAATAATCAGAATCATAAAAATTACAAGATTGTTATTTTTTTATTTGCATAGTATTCTCAAAATTAAAAATTGTAAACCAATACTCAAAATACAAAATTTAACGACAATATATATATTCCTCGCAGCTAAATTAGGTTCGATTAATTTCCTATTTCAAAGCTACATGTGAATTATTTCGGATTGAACTTCATAATATCTCAGTTCAAAATTTTTTTAGAAATTCTTCTTGTTTATAGTTGATATGAAGCAGTGGATTTCAACTCTTTTGTATCTAGCTTCCAACTTTCCACATAAAGTTCATAATGCATACTCTCCTTCTATCTTGCTTTATAATTTTTAATAACCACTTCTTTTGAATAGATTTAAAAAAATATATATCAAAATTTCTTTGGAAATAACAATAAGTATATACACACGTTAATAACATATCAATATTTTTAGTATCAGAAAAATTCTTATTAATTTTAGTTTCAGCAATTGCTACCTTTAATATTATTATTATTTTGTTTTTGGGCCGCAAGTATTTAAGAATTACTAAGCCAAAATTTTTAGCTGCTATTTTTATTTTTTTGTTTACTTTTTCAGCTGTCCATGGAATTAAAAATTTCTGAGAATGAGTTAAAAGTATAGTTGAATAAAAAAGGAGTTCTATTATTCAAAATAAACCCAGAAAAAGAAAAAAAGAACACGTTTTTCTCCAGTTAAAATAAAAAGCCTGACAAAAATTACAAATATTTTGTCATTATTTTATTTTCAAAAGAAATGGAATTACTTTCAGCATATGTGTGGATGCTATTTAATCAGTATAAATATGATCTATTAAATCTTAATATCTTATATCATATAAAAAATGACAGTAATAAATACAATTTAATGTTTTTATTCTTTAATCTATATTAACTAATTTTATTAATGAGTTATTTTACTCAAAATATTAATGAGTAATTTTGCAAGTTTTTTGCACAAAAATTTCAATGCGATGATTTAATGCATGTAAATTAATTAAAAATAATTAATTTATGATTATAAGTGAGAATAAATAATTGCCTTTAATTGTGTTATCAGTCAAATAAACAGTAAAAATTTCCAGAGCTTAAAAATAAAACCAATAACTGTGAAAAATTATGGTATTGTAAATGCAAATTTAAAAATACATGAAAAAACAATAGATCGAATCTTATGATTTCATATGTTATTCGTAATGATTTTTTTTCAATAATATTTTTCTATTTTTCAAAAATAATTGAAGCAAAATTATTTATTTTAAAAATAAGAGAAAGGATTTCTGATTTCTGGTGGATATTTAATCACCACTTCTTTAATGTCGAAGATCATAATATATTTTCATAAAACTATAATAAAAACTAAGGATAAGTGCAATTTTGGATTCATTATATTGTAAATGAAATCTGCCCTGCAATACAATCCATATCCTCTTTAGCTGAATGGATTCAAAATTTGATAAAAATCTATAGCAAGGATATCAAACTCAGATAATAGCATTGGCCAAATAATCTTATAACTTTAAACGAGCAATTCTTATAGATATATAAATTTATTTCGTGTATCTCGGAAACGGCTCTAAAGATTTGGATTAACTCAGATAATTTGACAGCTATTTTTCGGACTCAGATAGGTTTGAAAAACAAAGATTCATCAAAAGCTTAAAATCAAAATTTTTGATGATTTTTATAATTGATATATATATACTTATGTTCTCAAAAGAAGATATGTATCTTTTGAAGCATTTAGAAACCACCGTTCTGTTTTGAAAGCTCTTCTCCAGAACTCTTACCATAATTCTTCATAGAGCACGCATGATTTAGCCATGGGATTACCATATAAAATATCTTGTGCGAGGCCTTGGCGTCTAGACTTATCAGGGCTTACAAATTCCCCTTATCTAAGCTGCGATAGGTTTACCCCATCCTTCACGGAGTGCGCAAGGGGCGGATTATCTAAGGTTTGCATCTCTTGATTACTTTTCTCCACCTGTTTTCATCCCTCTCGCCTGTCTGATAAATGGAATTTTAAGTTGCTGGCTTTAGGGATTGTACTATGCTCTTTGAATTGCTAAGTGAACTGCGTTATGGGTCTTTTTATGAACTTCTATGTATTCGAAGTAAATATATATATATAATTCGAATGTCTTTATATTCTTTTTACCCTTTGCTTTGGTATGTCTACTCTTTGCTGCCAACGTTTTTTTTTCTTTCTTTTTTTACCATTTTTCTCATATTGGTTTGGCATCTAAGCGCCTGATGTTTCTTTTAAATTTTTTAAAGTTTAGTTTTATTAAAAATGAACAACCAATTAATCAATATCTCCAAAAACCAATCCATATGTGTTATCTCTTGTTGTTTATAACTTCTTCCTAACGTTAAATAATCAAACCATTGAGATTGCGGCTTGTTGATTTTTGTTGTTGTCCCTTAAAGCATGCGGAATTCAAACTTCACACCCCTCAACTTTTCCCGTTGAGAAAAGCTTTCTCTATAGCAGTGTGGGAGCATTCCCTTTTCTCGTTAGATAAATTCTCATTACATTGGGTTGACAACTAAGTTATCGCCATTTATTAGAAAATGTTGTTTTAAAGTTAGATGCGTTTAAATTATATTCTCATTATTCATTGATAGACAAATTCTCATTATATTGGGTTAGTAATTAAGTCCTCGCGTTTTTTTAAAAAAAATTAAAAGTTTAATTTTGAATAAAAATAATAATTAATTAATTAATAATGTATTATCCTTGTTGTGTACAATTTTTTTTTTTTTTTTTTACTTTCAACAAACAAACTAGATGAGATTATGGCTGGTTGATTTTTGTTGTTATCACTTAAAACATGTGGAATCCATGTTCCACACTCCTGAACCTTTTTCGTGAAGAAAGACGTTTCGCTGTAGCAATGGGGGAACATTCCATTTTATCTATAGATAAATTATCATAATGTTGGATTGGCAACTAAATTCTTACCGTTTTTTTTAATTTTAAAACGTTTATTTTTCAATAAAAATTAACAATTAATTAATCAATAATATGTTCTTCCTTGTTGTTTAGAATTTCTTCACAACTTTCAACAAACAAACCGGCGGAGATTGCGGATCATTGATTTTTATTATTGTCATTTAAAGCGTTCGTAACCCATGCTCCATAATTTTGAACATTTTTCCTTATGAAAGATGCTTTGCTATAGCAACCTGGGTGCATTCCCTTTTCTTTGCCAGTTCCTTTGTAGTTTACATGAGATTTCGATAAACAGTTGGTTTAATCATTCTTTATTCAACCGGATAGCCAGAACGAGTTCAATTTCTATTTTTGAGCTTTGCATACCAATCTCTAGCAATTCTTTCAGCTATGGCACCATCTCAATACACAGCATAAATTTTCTCGAGAAGCTTTTTCAGCCTTAAAAACCTGGATTAAAAGCAAAAAGAAGGAGGTGGTAAAAATGTTAATTTTTCTCAACGACATTCCATTTCAATGATCTGAAAATTAACATAAATTAACTCAAATAAATAAAATAGATTTCGGTAAAACAAAGCATCCTCTTTCGAAGGATCTAAAACATTATGCCAAAAGCCAGATTTAATTAAAAAATTCAACATAGTAGGAAGTGAATGCAGTCACATGCATTATTCTGAAGTCGCATATTTCTATTAAACGTAGAAACGAATTTCTTCCTGGACTGGGTTTATTTGTTAGTTCGAATATAATTTGAAATTTCTTAGTTCGAATATAATTCGAAATTACTTAGTTCGAATATAATTCGAAATATGGTTAGATAATTCGAAAACAAAGTGAGTCAGATGGATTAAATGTAGTTTATGGTGTTATCGTATGTATGGATGAAGATCTTATGAAGTTTTGAACCAATCCATAAATAAGAAGATTGGTTGTATGTTTATCCATATGTGTAAGAATTCAATTACAGAAATTTATTATGTATACTGAATTTCGGTATGGATTTTATCCCCAAATCTCACCAAAATATATCTGATTTAATCCATCAAGGGGAAAAGACAACGGCCAAAATGTTTAATCGATTCACTTCATTATGCTATGAAGCTAAACGCAAAATACTCTGTGATGTGTAAATACAGAATGGAGGAAAAAATTTTGTTTTCTCCTTTCAAGTAAACGTTGTGTAGGAGATAACAGTTATGGATAACAGTTATTATAACAGTTATGGGTTATAAGGGATAAGAAAAATCAAAATTAGTATTTTTTACAATGGGATTAATTTATGTAGCCATGTGATGCCTCCCAAATATTGTATATACTGATTTTAGAATTCATTACAGTTTTTACTAGAAAAAAATAGAACAAAACTTAAAGCATTTTTTTATATTTTCCATGGTTTTTTTAACAACTTCTTGTTTGTTTTTTTTAAAGATTTTTTTCACTGTGCGATATTAAAATATTTGATTGTCACCAAGAACGTATAAATGTGCAAAATTAAAAACTTCATCTTCACGGACATCAGGAAGTGGGCTTAGAATAAAACTTCCTCTTTACGGATATGAAACAAATCAACTGAAGTAAACTGGAAAGAGGATTTCGGTCGAAAATATCGAATATTTTCTTAATTCAATATTCTTAATTTTTTTATAAAACCGTTTGAATTTTATTTGTACGTACATTCTTCGGAAAATTATTATTTTTTTATTTTTATATTTTCATAATGATATATTTCATCTTTAAACGTTATTATCTCGAAATCTAAACTTTGACAAAATCTTTAAAAAAAATTCAGAAATTAAAATGTAACGCATATTTTTTGCTCAGATTCAGTTAAATACCTTCTATTCCGCAGTTCTAATACGTTCTGCAGTTCCTAAACAGCATGAATAAACAATATGTCCATTTCAGAAGATTTTGCAAACATTTTAATGTTTCATAACGCAAAAAAAGTTTTTTTTAATGAAAATTTCATGCTATTTGTCAGTCGAAACTGAGCATTCGAAAATTGGATAGAAATAATGCTGATTTTTTTTAGTTCAGAAACTAAATAATATATTACTTATCACTAAGAGTTTGAACAAAACAATCTTTGGTTTCAACTTTTGGACTAAAAAAAATAAAATAATGTTTTTCTCAATTGCTTTCTTAGATGATTTTTTTTTATTTTATTCAAAAATAGAAGTATCTTACAGCATTTTTCAAAGAAAAAAAAATCTCAATCGAAATCACATATCTATACTTATATAAAGCTCAATGTGTGTGTGTGTGTTGGCGCTGTACAGGCCAGACCATTTGACCTACAGCTACCAAATTTGGTACATGAATACCTTAGATGTCGAGAATGTGCACCTGGGGTCCCATTTTTAAAATTTTTAATTAGAATTTTAATTATTAATTATAAATTAACTTTCCCGCCAAAAAATCTTTTCATTTTCCCCAACACCAAACAAGTAAGGCTTCAGTTTTTTTTTTTTTTCTTTTTTTTTTTTTCCAACAGTAATGAGGCTTGGGTTAAAAATTTTCGACCGATTATTTCAAACGATTCTGTTTATTTTCTTAATGCTTTATGCATTTAAAACTAAACATTGTTAATTAATCGATCTTTTAGATTCATTCTGAAGTACTTTTGAATTAAAATAAAACAGAATAAAGGAAATTAAAAATTTCTAATTTGCATAGCGTTACCCCAACTGGCGTAGAAAATTTCACGCATTTTCGTTACCGTCACTGGCGTTGAAAATTCACGCATGCGCACTATGTTCTGATTGTTGACAATATTATCAACGGATTGATCTTGATTTAATTTATTTTTAGGTTAGTTGCATGCTTTTGTAATTAAATTTTATTTAAGTTATATATTTTTTCTATTTGCTTATAGTTTTAAGTACATCGTTTTTTAAGTAGTTTTTTTTAAACCTGTTTTCGACCAATTATTTTAAACGATTCATTTTATTTTCTTAGTGTTTGATGCATTTAAAATTAAACATTGTTAATTAATTGATGAATTCAGGATGAATCTGAGAAAATTTTGTTGACAAATTCTTGAGATATAACATAAATTAAGAAAGATATTCTTTAGTGCCCATAAAATTTAAACACTCAGTTTATCAGTAACCATATTATTAAAAAATGCTTTGTTTCATTAAAAAAATATTATTATATTAGTTGCAGATTAATTCTTTCCACTTTAATTTAAAGCATAAATTCTACGAGAGCTAACAGAAAATTAGAGCGATACATACTACGTTATGACTGAAGGCCTTTATAATATTATGAGTGAATTATATGACTATCAAAATTTGAAGTTTTAAAATAATTTGATGAAGAATCTATTAAAGTTGCAATTGCGTAAAATTTTTAATTATTAAAATTTAAACGAACATTAAGATTGGCGAACCGGCTGGTCGCCAAAGGCGGTTAGTATTAAATAAAAAGTATACCTATTGCAATTTATGGATCTTAAAAGATTTTGATAAAATATACCTATTCCAAATTATGAACCAATGAAAGCAACGGCACCACCATGCTTTGATAATGAAGAACGATGGCACATAGCTCGACTTAGTAAGCTGAATTTATTAAAATTCAGTTTTAGGCTTATACCATCTTAATTTATGGTGGCCTCAAACCCATTTATTGCGCTGTAAGCGAGACTAAGTTAATTACTGAAAAGGAAGGGAATATAGGTCCATTTCAAGCTTAAATGAGGACACATTTGACCCCTCGCGAAATCTGTCCTCCAATAACTCGACAGCAACCCTCTCTCGTTAAGTGGCGTGGCTTGCGATTTTGACGAAGGTACAGGAAGACCCTAATGGGGACTATTAGAGGAAAGGGGATCGTCGCGGGTCATTGGGGGCGTGGATGGGAAATGATTCTTTTTTCTTTTCTTCTTCTACATGTAGAAGGCAGTTTTGAGTTTGAGGAAGAGAGGAAGGGATGTTTGGGAATGTCAAGGGACAAAACAGAACGAAAATAGAGTTTGAGTCAGTATGTTTGTTGTTGTTGAATTTGGGACCAACTAAACTCTTCCCAGGACATATGATCAGATTTCATATATTTCACAATATAATTGCACAATGTTGTCTAGTTTTATCTAATTTTTTTTGTTTGGGAATTGCAACAAGGATAATCTAGTATGCACAATTATTGCGCCTTTTATGTACTAGTATGTATTTTTAATAAACATGGCTTCCCGATTACTAGTTGGGAAATCTTAAGAATATCTGCAGCTTGGATGCCAAGATCATTTGTGAAATTTCATTTATTTTGCTAGTTATGTGTTGTTTTTTTCTCGAATATACATGGGTAAACAAACTATCTATGATTTGGAAAATTTAGTCAGAAATTAAATATATGTTTACAATTTTGTTGTCAGAAACATAAGCTAAAATTAATCTAATCAGTACATTGTGTTTTTGAATTATTATATTTACATACATACGAAGAGATAGTTTAATAAGCAACTTTTTTAACTTTTAATTTATGCATGTTTGAGTTACTGCTTTTATATGCATTCGAAAGCACAGACAGACAGATAGTCAACGGTTGACAAATTTGGTTCAAAATTTTAGATGATAAAATTGTGTACCAAATTTTATCCACCTTGCTCTTTGCATTTTGAAATTATCATTTAATAATTACGTGTTTGCATTTTGAAAATAGCGTGTACATAATGTTATCATTTCAAATGATGAAATGATAGTATGTACCAAATGTTATCCGTCTAGCTCTTTCATTTTTGAAATTGTCGCGTTCACTTGCACACAGACAGAGTTAGTTTAATTTAGTTATATTAACGCCCCTTTTTTAATCAACGCTAGGATTATTTTGGGACGGACCTCGTAATTCTGAACCCGCTATCCGATGACTAGAACGACACAGCTGCCACAACCTTATCCATAATTCCACGCCACAGCAGCAGGAGAACTTTTGGCTCCGACGGATTTAACGTGCACCAGACATCCTACACGACGGTTCTTCGGTGGAATCGGGTCTCGAACTTAAAACCCTCCGGTTCCGAAGCAGAGACCTTACCACCAGGCCACCGCGGCCCTCACGCAGACAGGCATGTCTTCTGTGTGTTCGAAATTCGACAGAAATATATGAAATTGACATCAAGCCCACATACTGCGTTTCACCCTTCCACCTCAATGCGATATTGAGTTATCATGCTTACAAGCATGGAGACATAATTCCAAAAATGAATTTTTTTTCAAACTCAAGGAGGTATGATTCGTGGTAATTCGCCAGCACTTCGATTTTGAATATTTATTTTATTCGACTACAAAGTTTTAATTGTGTATATTTAGTATATTAGGAGTTAAAAATATTGGGATTTATTAGAATGTAAAAATATCTCATGCTAAACTATCAGCAAATAAATAAATAAAATAAATAAAAAATAGTGAAATAATTTAAACCCTTTAGGCAAGGAACTTAAACCACAAGATTTTAAAAATCAGAAATGTTTCTAAGCGCTAGAACTATCTAGAAATAAAAATATGGCAGGAGAAATAAATTGCTGAAACAGAGAAACATCTGGACAGGAAAAAGTAATAATAATTCCGTACAAAAAAAAGAGAGATCTTAACTGTAACCTTCATCAGAGATTATAACAAATGAAATATTGAATGATAAACTTTTTAAAATAATATCGAGAATACTTTCAACATAATCCATCTTCTTCTTTTTTTACTCAACCTTATTTTCACTGCAGAATCACATTTTTTCATCCTTTCGTCCATAAAAGAGAGCTATTAAAAAAGTTTTATAACCGCTGTGGAACCCTTTTTCTGTCTGTGGATTTGACAGACGATCCGCAAACAGCTCGGTTGATTGACGCTCGCAGACAAATCGCAAAAGATCCGGGATCTCAGTGACGTCACATGTCGTTGTCAAATCTGTGCGCGATGACAGATGCGACTATTGCAATCTGTCGTCGACTTCTTGCTAAAGGATGCCACAATAAGATGGTTATCTCCTTACAAAATTGAAGTAACAATTTCGATATCGTATAAAGATGGAAATAATAATTTTGTATCATTTTTTAAAACTTTAATCTAGAATAACTGTTCGCCCACCATATTTAAATAGTCATGTTGAAGGTGTTTGCTCATATTTGTCGCAATGAACAAATCTGAAGAAATGCATTTTAATAAAACTAAATTATGACTTCTTTTAAATTATACTTGCACAATGATCATAGAACATTCTGATTGATTAGCCATTCTGACAAAGTGGTGCAGTTAATTGCCTTGGAAAATTAGTGATATCAATCTAATTAGTAAGGCTGGTGGCTCTGTCAAATTTTTATTTAAAGATATCTTTAAAAAAAGTACAGAAGCAGTAGAGGAGCTCTGTTGGGTCTCTCAGTGGTCATGAAATGAAATATATATATATGTAATGATATTTTAAAATCTTAATTTAACCAAATTAATTTCCAAAGCTTTATCTTAATTTAGCCCATAGTAAAATATTCTCTTATTTCCTGATATCATTCCACGTATGAAGCTGTTTAAAAATTACTACGTAATCAATCTACGTATCAAATAAAAGTGATCCGTTCAGTGCCCTTGCCAACGTGTCAAAGGTCACCACGTGTAGTGAATGGACGTCTGGCCGGAAATCCCATGTTATATAAGACTAGTGATCATTTGTTTCGTCTCTTCTTTCCATTCTTTGCTTCTGTTTTTGTGCCGCGCTGCGTCTTCTTGTAAATAATCATGCCTGCCTCCCGACAGAGAATAAAACGAAATTAAAAATCCAAAATGTCTCTTCACTGCTTTGCACCTGCATTCTTCTATATATATATATATATAAAATTCAAAACAAAATTAAAATATCAATCTTTTCTTACACAACTTTCTTTAAGAAAACGAAAATTCATTCAAGTCAATTAAAATGCAAATAATCATTTTAATTTCTGTCGATTTTGATAGAATTATCGGTATTGTCACAGTATATAGAATAACGAAAATAACATTTTTTTTTCCCTTTTTACTTTCTTGTACATGAAGTCGATAAAGAGAATGTATTGTAATCATCAAAAAAATTCAAAATTGATATATTGACGAATCTCCATATTCGGGCTATTTTGAGTCCGGAAAAAACTGTTTTTGGAATTACGTCCGTCTGTCTTCGAAAATGATTACTCAAAACACATTTTGAGCTATACATATGAAATTAGGTATTTGGTGTTTACACCATATTAGTAGATTTCAATGAAAGTTTGAACGAAATCCATTCTCAGGACCTCTACCCATCTTGACCTCCACCCATCTTGACCCCTACCCATCTTGAACAAAATAGCCTTGTTGTCCGAGTATAGGATGACACGATAACAATAAAACCTAAAAATCAAGATGAATAAACTTCGTACACAAATTTAGCATCTAAAGTGTAGATATGCGTCAAATTTTGAATTAAATTTGATGTGAGGTTAACCTTCTGTGCATTATTATTTCCTCATGCACATAAACAC
This sequence comes from Argiope aurantia, assembly GCA_026543865.1. Classification (NCBI taxonomy): domain Eukaryota; kingdom Metazoa; phylum Arthropoda; class Arachnida; order Araneae; family Araneidae; genus Argiope; species Argiope aurantia. The sequence continues at coordinate 195,383 of JAPMOR010121353.1, read as the reverse complement.
TATAGTTAAAAAGCGCAATGATATAGATAAATGAAATTACACATTGTTAGCATCTAAAGAGTAGATTCTTATTAAATTTTAAATTAAATACGCCTAACGGTTGATTGCCCTTCTGTCTGTAGTTTCGTATGATTGTAAACGCGCTAACTTAAAATCATAACTACTTTTATAATTGAAATTTGATATGTGATCTTGTTACTGAAATTACAGCTGGATGTCAAATTTTGATTTCATTCATTCCAAAAAGAAAAAAAAAAGATGTTCAAAATGCATATTTTGTATTCTTTGCTATACAGCAAATCATAAAATATTCATGTACGACATCTGAAAAAATGTGAGCACTCATTGGTTCACAATATTGCTCTAGATTCAAGATGTTTTGAGAAGTCATTGAATCTTTATTCGGGAGTATGTGGAAAAGTTTCTGAGAGAACATTCCAGCTGGTTTTATGTCTAGTTTAAAAAATTCAAGAGAAAAAAAAATGATCAATATATGGTTAGTTGAGAAAAGCTATTGCTATACTGTAACTGTAATTATAAATGCTATTCATTTGTTTATAAAAACAGCTTATCTCAAAATCTACATATATAAGATGCGAAGGGACGTGGCTCAGAAATAGTTCTTGTTACTTTTTGTTGAATGGCAACATTGAAATGTAAACAAATCATTACAGAAACACCTCAAACCGCTTCATTGAATGTTTTTAAAGCTGCGCTTGATTCGCTAATTAAAGGAGCTACAAAATGTTATTAGAAATGCTTTGGTTTAAAATAAGGCATTGGGTATTTGCATCTTTTATCCATATTTGGAAAAAAGATGCAAAAGAAATAAGCATCTAACAGAAAATTTAACAAGTGCTAAAATAGGCGTAACCGTCGCCAGATGGATAATCGTTATGAATTAATCATTTTATCCTAATCGATTAAAAAGCCAATAATCTAGCCGGATAAGCTGATCACCAAATGCGGCTGGTATTGTGAATTCAGTTAATTTCCAGAATTATAAGCTCAATGATGAACTAAAAAGGTTATGAATTCTTATTAAAAGGTAGAACTGCCCTTTTATGTAACCAAATATCACATTTTGAAATAATATGACTGTTAGACAGGAATTGGTATTTGTTATGAACAAGTACCAGTGTCTACCAGAGTTATAAGCTTGTAGAAAATTCTTGAGATTTGCCAATTCCTGTGATGAATTAATATCTAATTAGTGTTTTTTAAATATGTAATAGTTTCATAAAAGGCGGCTAGTATTTTAAATTCTGTTATTTCCAAAATTATAGACTCAATAGTAAACTAAAATGGTTATGAAATCTTGTTAAAAGGTAAAACCCTGCTTTTTTATAACCAAATATTATATTTTGAAACAATATGGCAATCACTGTTGTTATATCGGAATTGGTATTTGTTTTGAATACGAGGAAATGTCCATCAGAGGTACGAATTTGTAGAAAATCCTTGAAAAGGATCAATTTCAGGGATAGATTTTATCTAATTAGTGTTTGTTAAATATCTAATTAGTATTTTTTAGTATCTAATTAGTTTTACCAAAATGCTGCTACTATTTTAAATTCTTTTATTTCCAAAATTATAGACTCAATAAATAGACTAAAGGCTAAATAGACTAAAATTATTATGAAATCTTCTTAAAAAGGTAAGACTGTGGTATTTTAAAACCAAATATCACATTTTGAAAAAATATGACAATCGCCGATGTTATACCAAAATTGACATTTTTTTTTTTTTTTGAATAAAAGAAAATGCCCATCAGAAAATTCTCGAGAATGGTTAATTCCAGCAATGGATTAATATCTAATTAGTGTTTTTTTTATGTATTATATATATTCAAGCATTAGAAGCAAGGGCAAAGAAAAAAGAAAAGCTTTTTTTGCAGAGGCGGCAACCCTGCGTCCTCGTAATCCATTTGTTTCGTTCTTTTTGTTTTGCAGGGGAATCCTAGCGCGCCTCCTGTCCATTTATCATTTTCGGATCTCTCCGCCAGCTGTCGACACTTTTTCTTCTTTCTCGCCATGTTTCATTCACTTCTGCAGTGTTTATTTTGTCATTGACTTCCTCTTCGTTTTGAGAGCCCTGGCGTGATTTCTCTGGCGAAATAGTGGGGAAAAGTTTAGAATCATAATTTTTCTATCGTTGCAACCTTTGAATTCAACTTTATATAATGCTAGAAAGACTCCTCAGTGTGTATAGAGAAATGCAATCCTTCTATCCTATTAAAAAAACTAAAAAATAACATTCGTGCAGCAATTAAAACGGGACGTGAGATTAAATAGTACAAAAAAAAGCAATCTGAACTTCTTTTTAATCGAAAAGAAAATAATGTATGACAAAAAAAGTGAGAGTAGTCTTTCCGAAACTTTCTCACTTACTCTTTAATAAGGGTATTGTTTACCTGCATCTAACGTAGCAATATTGGATCTCGAGCTAATCCATGAATGACAAGAGTGTCCAAATTTTTATTCCCAGAGTCCAGTGCAAGAGCATTTTGCGCTTTGTTGTATAGTGTAGAAAACCCAGTATGACATGTATGCTTTTTTGTCAACGGAGTAAATTTTTTACTATTGTCGCAACGTTTAGATTCAATTTTATATAATGTCAGAAAGACTGCTCAATTTAGAAGTGTCGATAGATAAATTTAATACTTCCAACTTGTAAAAGAACCCCTCAAAAGTATAATATCCGTTCAAAAACCGTATTTGTGCAGTAATTAAAATGGATTTAAACGGAACGTAATATTAAATAGATTAAATAAATTTTCCAAAAATTGCAATCTGAACTACTTAATCGTATACGAAAGAAAAGCATTGTAATGACTAAAAAAAGTGAGAGAAATCGTAGCATAGAGAAAGTATAGTAATCGTTAAAAGATTTGAACTCGAGATTTTGACGAATTTTTACGTTTTAGCCTTTTCTGAGTAGTCCCATTCTTTGAAAATGTCCGTCTGTCTGTCTGTGACAAAGATAACTTTAAAACGCTTTGAGCTAGAAGTATGAAATTTGATATACGGTCTTTATACGGAATTTGTATATTTCTATCAAATGTTGAGCAAATTCCGCTCAGAGGAAGACAGGATGTTTGAATATAACACTAGAATTGCAAAACGAAGAAAGCTAGATAGATCAAATTCGGTACAAAAAAAACTAAAACTAAACAAGCAAATGATTGATGATCTGTATAGTAATCGTCATAAAATTCGAACTCAAAATTTAGACCTCCACCCTGTATTCGAAAAAACCCTTTTTTGGAAAATACCCTTCTGCCTGTCTATGACAAAGATAACTAAATAATGTTTTGAGTTAGATGGTCGAAATCTCGTATATGGTCTTTACACCAAATTTACAGATTTCTGCAAATTTTGAATAAAATCTGCTCAAAAGTCCGTCTGTCCGAATGCAAGTTGGTACGATAACTACAAAAAGAAGAGAGCTAGATAAATAATATTCGATACAGAAATTTGACATCTATAGTGCAGAACCTGTCAAATTTTAAGCCAAATCCAAATACTTGTTGACTGTTTGTCAATCTGTACTTTGAAAAACATGTAAATGCGATAATTCAAAAACACAATAACATAAATATATCAAATTCTGTATGGGATTTTGTGATTGCAAGTGCAATCAGTGCAAAATTTTGTACAAGTGCAATTAGTGACAAACTATACGGATGAAATTTGGTATACGGTATTTATACAGAATTTGTAGATTTCTTTCAAATGTTAAGCAAATTCCGTTCGTAGGTAGTCTCTGTCTAGTTGTTCGAATATAAGTTAATATGATAATTATAAAAGGAAGAGAGAGCTATATAAATAAAATTCGGTACACACATTTAACATCTATAATGTAAGCTCCTGTTAAATTTTGAGCCAAATCCAATGTGGGGTTCATCGTATGTCGATCTATAATTTCCGAAATCTATAAACACGATAACTCAAAACCGCAATGAGTTAAATATATTAAATTCGGTATGAGATCTTATGATTACAAGTGTAGCTTTTTAACATATTTTTGTTTCAATCATTTGGGACAAACGCATCTAAAACACAGATTCAATTTTTGGATGCTATTTACCACATATCAGAGCTTAATCGCCAAATAACTCGCCAAGAACAGCACGGTAGATTCAGTAAAAATGCTAACTTCACAGCAAAGGTAAATATTTCGTGACTAATGTACACCATTGCTATACAAGGAGTTCTCTGATATAACCTCGTTATACGTGAAAAGGTTTTGAGATGACCACTCTCACTTGTCCCCCCCCCCTGACGTAGCGATATTGGACCTCGTGCGAAGCCGTGAATGATACGAGTGTTCAGATTCTTATTACCAGAGTCCAGTACAAGAGCGTTTTGTGTACAGTATAGAAAACCGAGTATATTATGTATACCTTTTTGTTAACCGGTTGATACTAAAATCCAGTAAAGAAATACAATTATAATAAAATGACAAATCAAGTTTATTTATCTAAGTCATTACGTTTTTGAGTTATCACGTGGTGGGGAAAGCACAGACGGATAGACGATCAATCCCTTTATGGACTTGATTCAAAATGCGATATACGTTTATACTTTAGATGTTAAATGTATATGCAGAACAGAAATCTTCAAATCTATAAGCTATTTAATAGGAATTTAAGAATATGGATCAAAGACCAAGTACCAAATTTACAAAAGTAGAAGAAAGTCGGATATTAATTTTAGATTCTTTTTTCCCGATCTATTGAAAACAAGATTTGGGGTAGAGCTACAATTGTAATCACAATATCACATACCAAATTTCATTTATTTGTGTTATTACATTTTTTTTAATTATCGCGTTTACAAGCATGATAATATATAGATAAGCATATTGTTAAGCCCTCGACGAATTAAGATCAAAATTTGATATAGACATACTATTTAGAAACTTAAACTGTGTGCTAAATTTCATCTATTTAGCTCTTCATGTTTTGTAATTATTGTTTACTTGCACTCAGACAAACATACAGATATATTCTTCCGGTGAATAAATTTGATTCAAAATTTAATAGAAACCTATAAATTTGATCTTAAAACTTTATTACCACATCTCATCCGTCCAGTTCAAAGTGCCTTTGATTTCTCTTCCTCAGAGGATGTCCAGAAAGGAGGAAACGAGATTACACATAATATTTTAGTTGCCTAATTGGCAACACCTATTTAAAATTATAAATCAGGCTGTAGAGTCTGCTGTTGAAGTAAATGCGTTACTGACAGTAATGTTTTTCAGATTGATGTGCAGGAAATAATTGTTCAAGCATTTAAAGGTCCCTGGTCAAAAGTTAACCCTCCCGGTCTCTCTGGTCATCTTCTCGAGGTTGACTAGTGTGGGGAAGATGTTGGGAACGATATTACTTATAATATTTTAGTTGCCAGTGTGCAACACCTTTTTAAAATTAGTTTGTATTCTGAGAAAAATAAAGAATTGTTTTGATACCTTTCAGTCTAATTTAATGTATACAATTTAACAGAGGCAGAAAGATAATCATAATTCTAAAAGTGTTTTCTTTTTTCCTCAAATAGGACTAAAGTTAGAAATTCGCCAAAATCTCGAAATTGAGTCTTCCGATGTTTACTTTCTTTCGAGTCTCTCTCTTTGCAATAAAACTATTCTTTGTATGCAAAGAAAGAAAAGAAAAAAATCCAATCCTAAGATTTAGATGAAATTTATTATTTAAGATTTTCCTGAATCCAAAAACAAATAAATACCATTATGGATTTATGTTTATCTACGAACACAATAACTCAAAAATATGTGGGCAAAAATATGTCGAAATAAATTTTAGATTGTCATCAAATTTTTCACAAAATTCCACATTGGAAGATAAACTGTCAATCTACTCATGAGTATACGATAGTGATAATTAAACAAAGCAAAAAGTTAGACTGATAAAATAGATTCATAGATTATCGGTTATAACTTGTATACGAAGAATTAAAATTGCAGATTTAATATTTGGTATAGAGTGTTAGTTGTTGTGGTCTAATTTCATTAAAATTTACTACATATTTTTCTATTTCTCAAACTTTTTCTATTTATAGAAACTTTTTTTTATTTTATTGTTCACAGTTGACAATACATTTAAAAACAATAAAATGTTCTTAAAATCCATTAAAAAATAATTTGTTCCGAGCGTAGAAGGTCTTCATGATATTTCTATAGTTTACAAGATTCAAGAAGTGGTCTTCCTGAAACTTTCCCGTATATTCTTCAGTTAAAGCCTTAAGCCTTTCCCCACCCCACCACCTCTCCCCCACTTAAAATTATGAGCCTCATATAAGGTCGCAAGTGCCTTGGATAACATTTGCGAACAAGGATTAGCTATGTAATATAGATCTTAGAGTGAATCACATATTTTTATTATATATATTGTGCGAATATATATTTTAAACGCCTCTCTGTCCACATAATAAAGCTAAAATCTGACACGAAACTACAGCTGTAGTCGCAAATTCATATACCGAATTTCATTGATTTAAATAATTCCGTTTACGAGTTACTGCGCTTTCGTGCATGCGAGAGTACAAATCTACAGATGATCAACTCTTTGACATATTAGGTTCAAAATTTGACAAAACTATATTTCAGATGCTAAACATGTATACGAAATTTTATCACCTTAGTTTTTTGCATTTTGAAGATATATCGAGTTCACTTGTTCTCTAGCAGCCAGCCTATTAACCATTGCAATATTTCCTGTATACTTCAGCCATGTATGCTTTTAATAGCGTATGATTCTATGGAACTGATTTCTATTAGAAAGATGTAGAGGGACGAGACTCTTTATTATGTGTTATGCCATGGATGAAAGAATGAGTTCAGTTTCAGGAACTACTTTTTATTAGCGGGTTAGGTTCCACGGCACAAACATTTAACACAAGCATATTGAAGAACAAGGCATAGAACAAATACACACGGCAAGCCAGGACAACACAATAGACAAGAATGAGGAATCATAGGAAAACATGGCTCTTGATAGGTGGCTCTAGTAGCGCCACCTATGAAGAAAGGAGAAGGCAGTAATTGTAACCTCTACAAAGATACATTTAATCAATTATCAAAGCTTTAGTAATACAGATTAAAATAATGCAGCTTTTATGTCTGATAGTTTTTCCGAAACATGGACATGAAGTTATATCAGAATGATTTATCTGTAATCGAATATAACCAATATTCTCGGAAAAGCAGCCGATCACTCGAGGCAATTAATTATTAATAATAACCTGTGGCCGTGATAAATTGATTACCGCTTTTACATATTAATATTGATAACATTTTTATAACATTACATTGATACGTTTTTATAAATATAAAAAAATATTTTGATATCAAAATTTTTCTCATCAATCTTCTTTCAATCTCATCTTTCAATTTGAATCAGATTTGCAATTCTGATGCAAGGATTTCATTCTTATTTTATCTATTAAATTTTGAACTATAAGGTCCCTCAAGGTTCTAGAACCATGTTATATCAAATTTTCTAAATAATTTTTTTATGCCTCCTTTATTTTATCTATAATCCTTAAAAGAAGAACTCAAAAATAAAAATTGCGTTTGTTATAATAACAGGTAGCTGAATTCATAATTCAGATAAATCATTCTAAAACCCTTGAAATGCAATAATATATTAATTAGCAAAGTGACTTCCTTTTTTAAGCCTCTTTCGTTTTCCTATTTTAGAATATAATCTGAAGAAATCTTAAGAAAAAAAGACCACCCAGGATCTTTTTTGGGGTAAAAAACGGGAAATTACGGAAAATGTTCCTAACTCAGCTTAAACAAAGAAATGAATCCAGCTTACAATTCTTGAATTATTCTTGTTTAAAAATACGGAACGCACGAAAAAAAGGAGACCAAAACGAATTAACAAAAGGGGGGAGGGGAGGAGATGAAAAAAAAATTGTCTACGGAATGGATGGGAAAGACAGTGAAAAATGGGATATATCCTGCAAAGGTAAGTAGGACCCCCTCCTCAACGAAAAATAGCGCGCGGCTCACTTTCAATCTTTTACCCGACTTCCACAATTTTTTTTAATAACCCTACTTCCCACGGGCTCGGAAAACTTCTGTGACATTTATCGGCGACATATTTTCCCCCATAACGCCCCCTTTTGGGGGTTCTTTTCATTACACGACGAGAAACTTGAGACGAGGAGCTTCCGTTGGACTCTTCTAATTATAACTTACGAAAGGAGAATGGCGTCCTCTAATGGGATGTGGTGTCGCCATCTAGTGAGGTCAAAGGTAACTTCGACCTCAAACAACTCTGAAGCTATTTACTGTCACTTTCAACTAACTTCCCCAGATTTTTTTTTTCCTTCCTCTTCTTTTTCTTTTTGTTTTCTTCCTAAGCTTCTGTGGCTGTTGGTGCAGTATGAACTTTGACCAATTTTTTTCTGTGAAAGTTAAATTGCTTATGACGATGAGTTCAACACTATACTAGTAGCTACAGAGATTAAGGTTTCTTGTAAATTTTTTTCTATGAGGACCCACATTGATTGAGAAAATTTTGCTTCACTTCAATTTCAAATGGTACGATTAGCTCTAGAACTGCATATAGAGCAGAAAAACAAAGCAGGGCGATATAGTCTTAAATAAATATGAAATTATTTAATTTAATTAAATTTATTTAGTTGTAAAATTTTAAATTAACATAATTTTTTGTTTGTTTATATTAAGAAATTTGTCAAAATAAATTATATTCATAAAAAAATTTTTGGAAAGCATTTATTTCCATGACTTTAAAATTTATGCATATAACATCATTTGAAGGGTAGACTTAAGTTTTGAAAAAACCCGGTGTATGTATGCAAAAAATCGAACAAAAAAAAAAGAAGCAAGATTCTCATTTATTTTATCTACAAATCATTAAACAAATTAATCTCAGGAAAAAATCATTTAAAAATCAAAATTTATTCCAAAATAAAACTCTACTCCCTTTTTAAAATGTTTCAGCACAGAATTAAACAGCAAAATGTCAAAAGAAAAAAAAATAATGGTGGCTTTTTAATAAAAGATTTTTTTTAAAAAAATTACCAACAGGCTACTGTTTTCGTCTCAAAATGAAGGAGCAGGACTAGAATGGTTTAAAAAAGCTGGAGGGATAGTTGAAAATAGAAATAATTAGCGTATAGATATGCGGAACAAATGCACCCATGAATTTTTTGATACACAAATTTAATGGCTAATTTATTTGTTTTGCATATAATATTTAAATCTACCGTTGGCATTTTTCTCTCCGACATCATTTATAAAATTTGTCTAAATAATATTTAGAAAGGGGAAAATCCTATACCTACACAGTGTTATCTCCTTCGCATTATATATGCGCAATAACAAATGCTTAATCTTTATAAGCCTCGATTGTTAAAAGGAAAGATACTGCCATTATGTAATACTGCGAGTAGCCTAGTGTGAACAATTCACATTCATGACACATTTCATAATTTTTTTTAAATCGTTAAGGGAAAAAAAGGATAAATAAATTATAAATAAAAAAATTAAGGTTTAATATAGCTAAATTTATTTAAATTTCTTTTATAAGAAATATTTTACTTACGTTTATACTTATAAACGTTTGAAGAATTTGAAAGAAATGTGAAAAATTTCTTCAATCACAATATAGATAAACACAGCTCCTCAAAGAATAATAATGCTTATATTTACATTTAAAGGCATCACAATATATTTGCATTATTTGTTTATAAAAAAATCGCAATTTATTGATTTCTTAAATTATTTTTTAATGAAATGATGAAAAAATAATTAAACCTCAAAATAAAAATTGCAGTTTATATTTAAAATGTTCAATGGTTGTTTTTTTTTAAAGATTGCGATTTTGAATAAAAAATAAATTTTCAATGCTGCGGAAGTTAGAAGAAAAACGATCCAGATAGTTGCGGTTTAATAGCCTTAGGACTGGTTTACATCAGGTAAATCCATATGCAATAAAAAGAATGCCTGAAAGTCTAATAAAATAACAGATTTAATATCTGACAGTTCGACAGGATCATGGACATAGATAGATAACAATTGCATTTTAATTGATCTATGGTCAGAGGATTGGTTTTTTCCATTCGGAAGATTCATGTATAATTGAACAGAACGTAAATGAGACTTTTAAAATAAAATTAATTTTAATGTCTGAAATTTTGCCGGACTTCGGGATAATGAGTTTGAGGTATTTTCCTCTCCATAAATTATAAAGAAAGACCACTAATCGATTGGAATGATATATATATATATTACTTGCTTGTATACTTAGTATAAATAAAATATAGTAATCGTTAAAAAATTCGAAGTAGAGATTTTGACGAATCTCCACGCTTAAGATTTCCGCGAGTTCGAAAAATATTAATTGGAAAATGTTTGTCTGTCTGTGACAAAGATAACATAAAAACACCCTGAGCTATACGGTTGAAATTTGGTGCATGGTTTGTACACCAAATTTGTAGTTCTCCATCAAATTTTGCGTACATTCTGCTCAAAGGAAGTTCATCTGTTCGGCTATTCGAAGAGAATTTAATACGATAACTACAAAACGAAGAGAGCTAGATAAATATGATTAGACATGCCGATTTAAATCTATAGTGTAGACATCAGTCAAAAGTTTAGCCAGATCCAACAACCGGTTAATTGTCTGTCAGATTGTACTTTCAGAAACATATAAAAGCGACAACTCAAAAACGGAAGAACTTAAATATATAAAATTATGTATGGAATTTTGTGACTACAAATGCAGTTTTGTGCCAAATCTTTGTTTCAATCGATTGAGGAAACGCATCTAAAGCGCAAATTCGATTTTCGGATACTATTAGCCACATGCCAATAATTAATCGCCAAATAACTCGCCAAGAATGACACGGTAAATTTAGTAAAAATGTTAAATTTACTCCAAACGTTAATATCTCGTAAATATTGTACGCCAGTGTCACGCAAGGCATTCTCTGGCATGACAAATTTAATGAAGTGTACGCGAGACAGTTTGGAGACACCACTTCAGCGATTTAATCAAAATTTGATTTTTAAAATTTTGAAAATGCAAAAATAAAACACGGTAAACTCTACATGTCTAGTTATTTAAATTTTTTTACATATAATGCTCACAAGGACCTGCATAGCCAAACAAATCTTATTCATAGACAAATATAATTCCAAAAATATGTTTTGAGTATTGAGAGAATGTTTGAAGTGTAGAGCCATTAAAATCTCGACATCGAAAAGTTGATGATTGCAATCCTTTCTCTTTGTAAATTCCCTGTATGAAGAAGTAAAAAAAGATTTAACCTAATAATTAAGAAATAAAATACGAAAAGGATCAAGAAGGATGTCTTCTCAAAATTAACACTTAATCGTCCACTCTATTGAAGTATTTAACGGACCTCAGGAACAATTTATTGAGCCCTGTTTGATAGATCTTGTCCTTACATATTTAGACACTTTTTGGCTTGCTTCAGCGGCTGAAGGAATCCTTGCTTTTTGCAAGAATTCCTACATTTATGATAATCAGAAATATCACTTGAAGTGTTGCATCAAAACTTGAGTTTTGAATGTATTACATGCTTAATATTGTCATACAAGAGAATGACTCTATTATTCTAAATGTTTGTTGGTTTCATGCTAACCGTGATATTTTTTTAATTGATGGGAATTTCACAAACAAAAGCTCTCTTAGCTTACAAGAAACGTCTTCGAACATCAAAGGAAAGGCAACTCTGAGCGGGTCTTGATATTCCAATTTCTATAGCTATTCTAAGGTGTAAGAAGATTTTGCCAACAATTACCTTGAAACAACTAGAAATATCTATTACCTTGCTCCAGAATAATTTTTAGAGTAATACTATATTATTACCTTTTTACGTTTTTGTATACAAAACGAAATAATTGTAATAATTAGAAGATTCGACCTCGAAATTTTGGCGAATATCGTATATTTGGTAAATTTTGGCGAATATCGTC
>JAPMOR010121353.1:138949-183379 GCA_026543865.1 Argiope aurantia | reverse complement strand
GTATATTTGGTAAATTTTGGCGAATATCGTCTTTTCGAATCCGAGTCCGAAAAAACACATTTTGGGAGCTGTAATTATCTGTATATATATATATATATATATATATATATATATATATCGTATATTTCGAAAACAGCTCAAATGATTTGGATCACATTTTATATATAAATAAGGTTTTGATTTTTAAGTTTATTTATGTAGGTATCTTTCCTGAAATAACGCGTTTTAATACAACAAAAAAAAACATTTTTTAAAACTAACTATTAGAATCAGTATAGTCAACTTCCTCTTCGAAATATAAACAGTGGAGCATAGTGGACAGAACGACACGAATGGCACGTGTGTTGAGGGTCTTCGGTTCGAGTCGCGCTTTATGCTTTGCTTTTTATTTATGTATTTATATTTAATAATTTTGCTTTTTAAGTTTATCTATATTGTTGTCTTTCCCGAAAAAACGAGATTTTACTTATACACACAATTTTATTTTATAATTAACTATTAGGATCTTTTTGAATTTGCTTTTATGCTGACAATATCATAAAGCGCCATCTCGGATCCGATTTCACCATGGTAAAAGCGAGTGTAAGTCGCAAAAACAAAAGTAGTGATAGTAGATACGCTGTAAAATGAATGCTGTAATAGAGCAGATTACTTCGAATAGCATATTAAACTAAGCGCATTCATGTTTTTTTTAATTTATTTATTTATATGACCAGCTCATATGCAGGTAAGATCAAAAAATATTCATATATAATCAATATATGATTTTGTATCTAAATGTATTTTCTGAAAAAAAAGAAAAAAAGAAAAACTGCCGAGCGAAACACGGCCTTACAGATATTATGCCTTTGAACTAAATTTGGAAATTTTTATTAAAATTTAAACGAAATAAAATCATTCGAAGTTTCTCATTCGACTATCCTAGTGCAAGCAAATACGATAATTAAAAATGTAAAGAACTAGATGAATAAAATTTGAGGCACAGTTTTAGCTTTTAAAGTGTTAATGCGAAACCGTCAGTGGATTGGCCGGCTGTGGACAATACATTGGCAGATACAAAATCGATAACAATAACACAAAGAAGCAACTATTTAGAAGAATGAAACAGTTTTTGATAACATGAGTAAAATTGTAGTTTGCTGTAAAATGTTAGTTTTAATCAGTTAGAAAAAAAAGTCTTTAAAAAGACACACTCTATTTTCTTGAACATCTTATAAAACACAAAATACTCGTGTATGTCACTCGGAAAATAAAACTCTACACACTCTTGGAATTCGAGGCTTTTTTTTTTTTTTTTTTTTTTTTTTTTTTTATTTTTATATTTTTTCCGACAGAGAGGAGGTAAGTGATAATATTTTTACCTTTATGGATACGTAATTTCTCTTGTAGTGTCATAAAGAATCTTTGGTAGAAAATTTGCCTTTGGAAGAAGAGAATTTAGGTGTTTCAAAACTGATGTGAAAACAAGTTCAGTTTGATTTATCTGGAGTAATGAGCATATTCCTGACAATGAAAGTAAACTGTTTTCACCGGACAACTGTTAATTCTTTTTCATAAATTGCACACACACAAAAAGTTTTCTCCATAAAATCTGAAAAAAAAATTTATTAATGATTATCGATTCCGAACATGTATTTACTTTGCACAGACAAAATCGATCACAAAGAAGAAAAATTAAGAAGCGAAGCAGCGCAGTAGGAAAATGCCAAAAGTATATCTCTTTTGCAAAAGCACCAAAGTGATGAAATGCAATCGATTTTAAATTCTAAATTTAACAATACGAAAATTTCCTATGAGTTAGAAACTTAGGTAGACTAAATATAGCTCAGAAACTGGATGATAATACAATATTAACCCGTTTTTTATCTTTTCGGTACAAATATCGTCATCGGCCGAAGCTCATTGGGGAGTTAGTTTAAAATCGATTGTAAAATTTTACACACAACAAGACTTAAAAATAGAAATGATTATTTAAATACAAATAATTAACATGCAAAGTTTTTTAAATGGATGAAAATGTATAAAATAATTTCATTTAGTACATCTAGATTCCTAACCTCATACAAACTGTCTTGAAAATTTCTGATTGTGAATTTTTAAAATTCATAGTCACACATTTTCCAGAATATTTTTATGGGGCTATGAAAATTTATTTAAAACTATTCAGTCCGTTTTATAAACGTATCATATGAGAAAAGTTTTTATTTAAATAACTATTTATTTGATCTTGTAAATAATTGATTGGGATGTTCGAAATTCAACATAATCTCGGACATTTGCAGGGTGCATTCTTAACCTGCTAACCGTGTAATTAACTCACATTCTATTTGTTTCCCATAAAAATATTTCGTCATACCCAGTGAACAGGTTAATATTGAAAAGAATAGGAGTTTATGATGAAATGACGTACTAACTAACATCATATTAAAATGTTTTTTTCTATATACTTATCACTCATTTGTTTCTTTAATTTTTTCTTTCTTTTTGCATTAAAGTAACGATCTTTTTTCTTTTCTATAATTTACTATCAATAATTATTTTTCTTATTTTTTTATACCATCCGCTTTCCTGCCTTTATTACTTCGTTCTTAAAATTGCGCGCTGTACAGCTTTAGGACCAATAAATCAAATAAGCGTTTCATTCCAGTTATTACATTTCGCTAAATACACTTTCCCGCGGAGCGCTGGGACTCCCAAAGGAATCAAATCCTACACAGCAGGTGCAATGGTCCTATCTGTTTTCCCATTGGCTGTCCAAAACACCCCTCCTACACAATGAGGCCCATTCATTGGTGCCAGAGATGTTCCCTTCTTTCTGAAAATTCCCCGCTGTAATTCTTTTCTTTAAGCATCAAAATGTCAAACTTCCTCCAGTGCTGACGGATGTCCTGACAGATCTGCTGCAAGGAGGAATTCTTCGTTTTCTTCTATTTCTTCTGGACTATATCTTGAGCGGATTTCTTTGGTTTATATATCTTCTATCTTCAACGATCGCATAAAAATTCCATATAGAAATTGCAGGCAGATTCTGTGAACTTTTAAATGCATTATTCAAGCTAAAAAAAAAAAAAAATCGTTTGAAACTGAATATTTGCCCTATGAATTGATCGGTGGACAGTTCGGAAAAATCGTTTGGCATCAGAAATCTGTGAAATAAAAAAAAAAAGAATTACAATTCTACATTAAAAAAAAAACAGAAATTTCTTTTTATAATAATTAAAAACTTTATTTTGAATTTTTAAATACTTTATAAATCGCTTGGTCTGAAATACGATACAGATTAACGCTGCATTTTCGTTCGTTTTCGTGAAAAAGTTTTCAGTTTAATGTTTGTCTCATACAATTTGGCAACGCCAGACATATTTCAATATCAAACGATTAGTTAGCTTTCTATAGAAACTTTACCAAGCCGGTCTTGAAGTGAACTTTTCAGCTATTATTGTTCAGATATTTGAATCCTTCGAGCAAGTGAAAAAAGAACATTAATTTATCTCCGAATTTTTTTAAATTTCACCAAAAAATAAATATTTTTCTGAAAAAAAATGAAGGATTTAACTCCAGATTCTGACAGTGAAAATAGCTTGGGTATTTATATAAATCCAACGGAAGGATTGGCAACAGATACAACTTCATCGGAAGATATATGCGATGCATTCTTAAGAAAATCCGAACCTGAGAACCAATTGGAAAACCAAGTGAACCCGTTCGTTGGATCTCTGTGTTACTTGCCCTTTCAGCATAATGGACAGAGCCTAGTAGCTTTCACATTGGGAAATCAACAGAACTATATGCAAAGAAGGAAAAGATCATCAAAATCCAGGTAAGATATTTTTTTCCCCCTAATAACGATATATTTGCCTATATGCCCTAAATGCATCGAATTCTGATTTATCCAAATTCCGGTTATATGGATCGTTTTGAGGGAGAAAATATTCTGCCTAGAAAAAAAAGCATATAATTAACAAATCAACTTATTTTGTCTGATATGTTTACGAAATGTCATTTTAAGTAATGCTGTTACATTCAAGACAATGTTAATTACATTTTGCATGCTTGCAAAAGCTTAGTATGCAAACTGTAAACAGCATTTAAGTCATTAAATTAACCCAGTATAAATAAATTTCGTTCTCTACCATAAAAAATCATTTTTTACTTATTATTCGGTTGTTTGAGCATCTGGAATGAGTCTTATCTCACATTAATCTGTATAATTTGAGATATTCGACATTTTTTAATTTGAAATTAGCATATAAACGCTATAATTTGATAAAAAACTTAATGTAAAAATTGATAAATATTTTAAATGTTCAATGTATTGTAGGAAGCTAATGCATTATAACAGAACGTACCTCTTAAAATAAGTGCTGTCGAAATAGATTAAGATTACTGAATAATTAAGAGTCAGATTATATACTTACAATGCTTTATATGGATTGAGATAATGATTTAAGTTATTCCTTTTGCTAGTAATATTACATTTTATATTTGTCGTTTTTGTAATATATATGTGTGTATATTAAGAATTTTTAAAATTGTAGTAGTATATGGTTTTCAGTCTTTTTAAACGTTGTTTTGATTATAGATTCAAATATAAAAAAATTGACCTGGCATTTAGGCAGATTTATCTAAGCGAAAGGTTTAGAAGTTTAAAACGGCAGCGAAATTTTTGATATTTGAATCTATATTCAAGTCAAAAGTAGCAGCAGAATGTTTGATAGTTCAATCTGTATTCAAATCAAAAACAGCAACAGAATTTGATATTTTAATTGTAATCAAATTAAAGTAGCCATAGGATTTTTGATATTTGAATCTATAATTAAGTCAAAGCAGAAATTTAAGAAGAATCATTTGGATTCACGATTAAGTATTTCATGTTTTTATTACGGTCTTAAATATGTTGTAGTGGCCATGTTCCATTTATGATGCGTCATCTAATTAGCTTAAATTACTTACTGAAGATATCAAATCTCTCGGGTTCAATATTCACCCACTGGTATGATATAGAGGTTCTACAGATGGCATTTTCGTCTTCGGATCTTCGTTATAAAAAGTTTGATTCATTTCAATATAGCACTTTTATAACTTCAAAACAGGATAATAATATAATCAAAAGATCTTCCATCTTGTAAATTTTTGAACTTGAAATTCCTCATAGTAAAATACTTCCTCTTTTATCTCACCCTACTGATAAATATTCCGCAATTTACTCGATGTGAAACTTCGTCTAATATCCATACATTTCGTATTTCCCATCGTCAAAGGTTTTTACCACCCACTATTGCAACATTATAAATAATTCGCCTTGTTTTAAAAGAAACGTTTATTTGTTAAATAGTTTTATAGTTTAAAGAACTCTATAGTTGAAGGTTTAAACATAGTGACTCACTTTTACCTTTCCCTTTTTCTATCTCCACTAATAATAAAGGTGCGTGTGTGTGACACTTTACAGGCCGGACCGTTTGATCTGTAATTACCCCATTTGGTACATATATGCCTTTAAAAGTGAGAAGGCCCCTCGATTAGATTGTCTTTTTGAAATTTTGATTAGAATTTTAGTTAATGAAAAATTAAACTGAATTTCTGCATTTTTCCGCGACAACTTCCGAAGGTATTATTGCACAAAAATAAATTTTGCATTATTTAAAAGTTGTAACATATTTTTAAAGATGCCAATTTAACAGTCGTGCTAATTTTTCCTAAATTTTGGTATTTTTTAAAAATATTTTTTGTCTGATTTTCAACAATAGATTACATTATTCGCCTGAAATTCAAGTCGGTTTCATTGCTTCATTAAATATTTAATTACGTGATTTGCTTTCTTTGTTGAAGGGTTAAAAAGGGTTGAAGGGTTAAAAAGGGTTCTGCTTAATTTCTGTGAAATGTACAAGACTAATAAAAATGTGAAGTTGTAATGTCGCGAAATTTAAAAGTTAGTTAAACCGGATATTTACGTTTTTAAAAATGCTATGATTGTATAGGATTGATGTCCATTGCCAAGTTTCATCTAAAAAAATAATAATAATAATAATATACTTAAGACAAACAAAATAACGCGGCTTTTATGACTAACAATCATGAAGTTATGTCTAAACGATTTATCTGAAATTAAATAAACCAATATCTCCGTTGAACCAGCTGATCGCCAGAAGCAACTCGTCTTTATATGTATAGTAGAATTGTAATTTGAAAAAAAAAAGAAAAAAAAAACCTGATCTGGTGATTTTGAGGAATCTGTATCTCTCCGAACTCCTTGAGTCACACTTCCTGACAGTTTGTGCATACAATAATTTTTTTAAAAAAATGTTTGGTTTAAAATTTTAATATAAAATTACCATATTCCAGTTTTTACGAAGAGTTTCAAAGGAAAATTTATTTATCTCCGTTTTTTTATAAATACATCAACTCAAAAATGTTAACGCATTGACTGCCGTGTCACTCATATTAGTGAGGCAGCAAAAGTTTTCAGTCAATGCAGAATTTGATTCGAGTGAAACAAAGTAGATGTCTAGTTTATATTTCCTTGTGTTAACACGTTGTTTAGCACGTGAATCACCTGTGATTCATACGTACTATCTAATTAAATGTTTTCTTTACTACAATTAAGAGAGAAGGATTAATAGATAGAAGAATTAAATTATATATTTATCATTAGAATCGAAGATTTGTAACACATTTTGAATCCAATCCATCAAACGGTTGCCCATGTATCTATTATCTCTACATTTGCGAGTGCAGAAGCGACAACTAGAAAATGCAACGATTTCGTCAAGTGAAATTTTATATGTGATTTTATCACCGAAACATAGGACGTATGTTAAATTTTTATCTATTAATAGAAAGGAAGACATTTAATATTCATTTTTAATTTTCTTTATTATGCTATGAAGCATAATGCATGACATATTGTGCTTATATTCGTGAAAATCGAATACGAAAATACTCCCGCTGTAATTGGGATATTTTGCCTATTTGGGATATTGGGATATTTATAAACGCAAATCTATTTTCCCAGTAGATCTAGTCTTTTCCAATTTGTTTTTCATATTTTCTGTTTTTTTGCAAACATATACTTCTAAATCGGCCTCTTCCTCCCCAAAATAGAATCATTCTTGAATAAAATATTGCATGATTTCCAAAATATGATTCGCATCATTCAGAGAAACTAATTATTTAATTGCCATGTCTCTTATAAAATGTAATCGAAAGATAATAAACTGCAATGGTGGTCTCGTACAGTTTTATAGAAAGTTCACCCTCGAGTCTTGAGCTAAATTGCTTCGCTGTTCGGTTAGAACGGTTATAAACAATTCTCAAGGTATGGAGACTCAATCAAACAAATAATGAGCAATTATTTAAATAAAAGTATGTAAAGAGAAGTAAATAAGAGACATTCATTCAAATAACATAAAATGCTGAAAGTTTTTTTAAGTAACATAGCATAAATATCCTAGTGCTTTCCTGGCTAATATTAAAAGAAAATTCCATCAATTTTCTAGTTTAATTTGTTACTTTCTATTTATTTCAACAAATAATTAATATAAAAACCGAAATTGGCTTATTTTAGCAGATGAAATCGAACTGAAAATAGTTCAGGTTCAAGTAAAAAGAAAAGAAAAAAAGTGTAAATTTTTAGATTCGAAACGCTTTATTGAAAAATATTTCCGTATAAAAGGTAAACTTTTGGATTCAGGAGTCATGATTGGAAAATATTTAAAAATATGCCAAATTTCTGGATTTCAGTTATATGTTGAAAAAATCAAGAGATGTGTAAACTTCACCATTTCTTCCTTTATTTTAAGTGCTACATACTTCTAAATGCAAATATTGTAATCAAAGTGGTTACAATAATAAATGACAGGTTGCTTAGATCTTCCTTTTTATTACTATGCTTTATTGTATTTGGTTTATTATTTGTTCATTTTTATATTAATTATGTAGTAGTCTGTTTATAATTTTTCTTGCTGTCGATCTATTTCGAATTTTATACCCGGAGGACAGTATGTGAGGTAAAAACGATTATATATTAGCTTCACAATTGTATATTAACAAGTATGTAAAGGCGATAAATCGAAAACGTTACAACTTTGGTCTAAGAAATTTAATATGCAGCCATGTAACAAACATTTTTGACTAGTATCAAATTTTAGATTTAATTGGAAAAGAACCCGGAAGCAATATTCGGCTTTCTTTCTTTGTATTATGATTCACCATATTTGTGCCAGCATACGACAAAATCGAGGGAGAGATTCAAAAATTTTTAGCTTGGAAAGCCAACTTTGATGTCTTAAGACTACCCCTTCCTTTCTCTTAGATTCATTCCTAAACTAGTCTGTGGTTTTGGTGTGAATTTCTAACCACTTGTCGAAGGATTTTTTTTTTGACGATTACATTACTTATTTTTGTATATTTTACAAGCAAGAAAATAAAATAATTTCACAAGCAAAAAAATAAAAAGCGACATGTAGACACTTGATCCAAATTAACACCTTGCCACAGATTTTTGGCGATATGTGGACTGCTATAGCCATCGTTTGCTCTGCGAAGAGAAAAAAAAATGTCGTGATGAGCAAATGACGGTTAAAACTGTCGAGAGTGTTTACGAAAACACTGACAAAATGTGATACTTTTCGCACCCAAACCTACGATTGACGCTCAGATTTCATATGGCAGTCATATATAATTTAAAAAAAATGTGTTTAAATGTGTCTCGGAGCACGATCGTCAAATTAAGTGTGCAGCAACGTTTTAAGGGACGAATATGGAATACAGTATTATCAGATTGCTGAAACTTGTTTGTCATGAAATCCTACTACACACACAACTTTCACTCACAATACATATCTCAAGCACCGCGTTAAGGATTTGCGGATATTTAAATTTGTAACTAAAGGAAACTAGAAGCTAAAAAAAAGACGTTGGATTCACTAAATTACCATAGATGTTTACCTTCCTATGTGAACTGAAACAACAATATACCTCCTATAAAAAATAACACCATCTATGCTTTTGGTGCCTATAGCATAGAGGTTATATAATCATTTGGGTGGGCACAAAATCGAAGATTTTTTTTTTTAATGAAACCTCTCACTGGGTCACCATAGAGAACCCGATTGAAATCACCTTGGACAACTACAGAGTGTTTAAGTGAACCGTTTCAGAACTTCTAAGAGGGGTAGGGTACATCCTGACAACTCGAAATCATATAGCAATGTGGGGTCGGAAATGCTTTCCTGAAGCGGTGTTGCACACAGAAGCACCATAAGGAAAAGAGACCGTAAATGAGAAATCGTTTTAATAATACATGAAAAGAAGCAAAAGGTTCATGGATTAAAGTGTTCGAAGTTTCTTCCACGGGCTACAATGCACGCCTCACATCTCCGACGCATGGACATCCGAACATTCTGGAATACTCCAGGCATATCTCGAATCTCTCCGGCAGCTACTGCGATTCTTTCAACGAGCTCCTCAGCAGTGTCAACAGGGGTGTCATAAACTAGCGATTTCATATGACCCCAGAAATAAAAATCAAGACATAAGTCGGGTCAACTGTGGATCGGACGTGGGGGTCCCGTGCGTTGGTCTGCTCGATCACCCGACTTATGTCTTGATTTTTATTTCTGGGGTCATATGAAATCGCTAGTTTATGACACCCTTGTTGACACTGCTGAGTAGTTCGTTTCAAGAATCGCAGTAGCTGCCGGAGAGATTCGAGATATGCCTGGAGTATTCCAGAATGTTCGGATGTCCATGCGTCGGAGATGTGAGGCGTGCATTGTAGCCCGTGGAAGAAACTTCGAACACTTTAATCCATGAACCTTTTGCTTCTTTTCATGTATTATTAAAACGATTTCTCATTTACGGTCTCTTTTCCTTATGGTGCTTCTGTGTGCAACACCGCTTCAGGAAAGCATTTCCGACCCCACATTGCTATATGATTTCGAGTTGTCAGGATGTACCCTACCTCTTAGAAGTTCTGAAACGGTTCACTGAAACACCCTGTATATTTAACTCTTTAATAAAGTAATAAGAAAATGTTTAAAAAAAGGGGGGATCCTTAAAACAATGAGAACAGGTTGATCTTAAAGAGAAGCATTGATACGTAACCTTTTAAAACCGTTAGCGGGGAATAAACTAATTGTACTCATTAACCCCTTGCGCTATAATGAGGTGTTTGATATATGCATCGAATTGTTAAATTTTCAATATTTAAATCGGAAATTAGGTAAATCACGTAAAGTTTTAATATCTCAAGTACCCCTAATGTTGTTACAGGGATTGGAATAGCAATAAATGTCCGAAATAGGATGTGTTCCTTTATAGGTCTAACTAATGTTTTATTAAGAGGTTAAAAGAATTCGTAGATAAAGATGTTAAAGAATAAAATGATAAATGATAAAAATTGCTGATTATAAAATGGTTTATAACATTAATACAATTAGATGTGTATATAAAATGGTTTATAACATTAATACAATTAGATGTGTCCTCGCAACAGGACTTGAGGCCTTTAACTGCTGTGGTTTAATCCCACTTATGTGGACTTTTAAGACCTTATTATAAATATACTATGAGACTACACTCAAAGATAACTATTAAATGCTAGTCTGTATTGAAGAAACAATTTTAGGTATATAATAATGAAAAAAATTAAATTACCCCCTCACGCACTTGTACAAAAAAGATAGATTAGTAAACAATTGCCACTGTATATATGGGACAATTTCATGAGTCGTAACTACTATTTGGAAATTTTTTACTACTGATCGCTTAGTTGGTTGCTTTCTGAAGCTTTAGTTTTCTATTTTTCCCTTCTGAGAACATAATTAACTGGCTCTGTGGGATATCACAGTAACGAAGGAAGACTTCAAATAGATTTTGATGTATGACGTTTTGATCTGTGTTATTGAAAGGTCTTGAAGACTAGATATTTATGGATACTATTTATTACGGCATGGATTTATCGTTCATCTTATTAGGAGGTTAACCGCCATGTAAAACGAATTCATTAAACATGGTTAAATTCTGCGCTGTTGTGATAAAATATTCGTTTGAATAGTTCTAATTTAACCAATGAATTTATTTCCAAGAAGGATTATGAAGTAAATAATTTGCATTCATGGATTTGACAGGAATTTCAAAAAAAAAAAAAAAAAAATTCTTGTTTTTAAAAGTAACTTTTCTGGAAGTAATTTTTCAACTATATTTCAGGTAGAAGTTTATTTGATATTTATCAAGGAAACTTGTTATTTCATTAAAATGTTGTGAAAAACACATATGCAGTTCGAACTCATTATCGTAGGGATTTTAGCATTTCTAATTAAAACTGTAGTTCGGTGGCTGTGATTTTCTTTTTAAAATTGTGTCAACTAAAAGCCATTACAAAAAATTTATTCATAATGTAATAATTTTGAAATATTGCCTGCAGAAACCTGAGAGAAAGCTTTCGTCTTGAGTTCCAGGAGGGTTCCCGTTCGAGACCCGATTCCACCGAAGAACCGCCATGTAAGCGAGTCTGGTGCATGTTAAATCCGTCGGGGCTAAACGTTTTCCCGCTGTTGTGGTGTGGAAGTTAGGAGAGGGGAATTCCAGCTCAAGTGTCGTCCTCGTCATCTGACGCGGTTCAAAATTACGAGGTACAACCCCAAAATAGCCCTAATAGCACATTGCTTTAAAATGGGACGTTAATATAAGTAAGAGAAACTAAACTAAACTCAGGAGGGTTCCGATTCGAAACTTAGTTTCCACAAGAATTCATTACTTGTGTGACCCTTGGTGATATGAGTCAATTGTCCTTATATTGATAAGTTGTGCAATTTTGATTGGTAGAGTACTGACACATGCGTTGAGCTTGAAATAATCTGACGACAATCCAAATTTATAGGCACTTTCCCAATGACTTACCCTTGTATTTTCCCAAAGAGTGACGTCAATCTAAATAGTAGAAAATTGCAACATTAGAATACTTGCTGCGGGGCTTTGAGAAAATAGCCAAATCTCAAAATTCATATTTTGTAAATGTTTCGATATTGAATTATATATCCTTCTTTGCATATAAAGAGAAAAGAAATCAATTATGTTGCCAAAAAATGTTAATGAAAATATTATCTAACCTGTAGAATTGATAGTGGATGTAGATCGATAGATTTCATGGGGTTGAAATTTTGCATGTTGTCTTGATACAAAAATTTGTATCAAATTTGCATTTAATTGGTTAATGACCTGATGTAAAAATTCCATACTAGTTTCATTTTATTACAACTAATTTAAATACAATATATCTGTGGTGAAAGTAAAGGGGTGATTCCAGTTTGTATCGGCTTTTGAATATAATTTATTGTATTTCATTGCGATAAAAAGAAATTAGTCTATAAAAATAATAAAAATCTAAAGGTTTAGTAAGATTAAAAGATTTAAAAATCAATAGTACTTTCTACATGCTGCACTCTGTTTGTTGATGGAAATTATTTACAAATAATACTAAGTTTATGATAGAATCAACTGTTACGTCTTTCTAAACTCATTTTTACTTTCTCATCTGCCATGTATATAAAGAGAAAGCAAAGAAATCGTTAAAATATTTGAACTGGATTATATTCATGTTTCAGATCTTCCTGAATTCGAAAGATACATGTCTGAAATTATCACTTCGTTTGGATTGCTTTAAGCTAAACGGATGAAATTTGGTATAGTGTCTTTAATCAAAATTTGTAGTATTCAATAAAATTTTGAATGAAGCCCATTAACAGAAAATCTATCTGTTCAAGTACTATGGGACTTGATAATTAGAAAATCCAAAGAGCTAAATAAATAAAATTTGGTATATAGTTTTAATAAATAAAGTTTAGATTTGTATCTAATTTTGAATCAAATCCGTCAACTGGTTGACCTTCAATCTCTCGTATTTTCAAATGCAATTAAGGGCTGTAATTGAAACACACAATAACTTATATAAATGGAACTGGTACGTAATATTAAATTATAATTTTATATAGTTCAATTGCTATATGAGGGACTCTGAAAATAAAAATCTGAGCACTCGAATCCTTCTTGTCCAAAGTTCTCAATTTATTCGCTGGAGGAGGGGGAGGCCAATAATATCGTTATTAGTAAGGAAATTTTTCAATTTGCTCATGCATAACCTGATGATTATGTCTTTTAGGTATCAAATTTCAACAGATTTGAAAACCTTTTTATTTTAATAGCCTTAAGTATGTTCTATTCACTACTTATATATCAAACAACCTATAGGATGGTTAAAGTCTTATTCATTCCATCATAGTATGATGGAATATAGTATCCAAATAGTATTATTCCATCATAGGACCAAGTCCTAATTGTCATAGTGCTTTCGTAAACTTAACTGCATGTTTAATTTTTTTTTAAATTTTGCGATATAACTTCACTTTTTTGTTCTCTTGTAAGCTTCACTTTTTTGTTCTCTTGTAAGCTTCACTTTTTTGTTCTCTTGTAAGCTTTTGTTCTCTTGTAAGTGATGAAATGTAAGCATACAGATTCCTTCTTGCTTAGTTTTCAACAATAAAAGTGAATCACGCGATAAAATATTTGGTGAAACAATAATAAAGGGTTGAATCTCTGCGATTATAAATGATTGAAAATTGAGCAAAAATATTTTTCGAAAGTAGCCAAAACTCAGGAAGAAAGTTAAGTGACAATTAAATAGGTATCATTAAAAAAAATTATTATTATTATTATTATTTGAAATTTTGAAAATGGTGAAAAATTTATATGCAATGTTATTTTTGAACTTTTGGTGGAGAAACTGAAAAATCCTACTTAGTTTTTAATTAGAATTTCGAAAATGAAAAACACACAAAATAAACTCACAGGTTTATATTCCACTCGCCAAATTATACTTGTAACCTAATTCTGTAGTTCTAGTTCATTTGAATGCATGTATTGAAATTGCATGACAATACATATGCAGAGGCCAATATATGTATCGTCATGCTGTTTCTATTAATATTAGATTATTAAAGATGGAATTTGTTTGCATAAGTAAGAAGTTACTTTATCATTTGAATGTATGTTTAAAAAAATATTGTTCTGGTTTTTAGATTGTATTTTAACAGTAAATTTACTGTATAATATAATGTATGATATTATATGAATAAGATATATGAATTAATATACTAATTAAGTCAGTGTGAGTGTGTGTATTATTTTGCACTTATATAACAAGATAATTATTTTATTTAAAAAAATCTCCTTTATTTTAATACATACATCTTGATCAAGTAGTGATTTAAAGTTGTTTAAAAGCAAATCATTCAAATTCAAATAAAGGTAAGGAAAATAAATCTTTCCGGAGTGAAAGAAAGTTTCTATCGATGATGAGTAAGAATACATACGAGGAGCTGTTGTAAGAGCACAATAACAAAATTATAAATGAAAACTTTAAAAGAAAACGATTAATAATTTGTATTGTTAATAATTATTGTTAGTCTTTATGCTTTGTTATTATGCTTTATTAGTTTTTATGCTTTGTTATGCAAAATCTTTGACCACAATTGTAAACAAAATTTGCAGAAATAATATAGCATATTAATTTTCTCTATAGATAGATATATCCATTTTTTAATTCGATTAATTTAGAAGATATTCTAATTTTAATTAAATTTTTCAAAGGTTAGAAAGTATTTGTCTATTTTATACATAAGTAGTTTTTTGTTAAACATGAAGATATTTTAATTGCAAGAGAACCAGGTATATCAACTTGTAATAAAGACAAAAAAAAATCCCAAGAAAGAACTATCCCAGATAAAATATTTAACATACAAAAATGAAAGTTTTTCAAAATTATATTAAAATTTTCAATTTATCATTCAAAAAAAAATTATCCTGATCATACTTGTAGAAGAAATTTCACTGAAAAAGTTGGTTCAGTTATTCTTTTTTTTTTTTGTTTGTTTGCTTGTTTCTTTCTTTTTTAAACCACAAAAACCACCGACTGGTGTATACCGAGGCAGTGCTTCGCCATTCACAGCATATACCTCACGAGTAGCTTAATCGGTCTTAATACCTCGACTGAATGCGAAACGCAAATAGTGTGGAAAACTTAATTTTGCGCATTTGACATTCTATTTCAATTATCTAAAAATACACAAAAATTCATAAAATAAAAAATAAAAAACTTTTTTTTAGTGTTAAATTTTCTTCCAATAATATAAAACAATTTGTAATGTGTTTTAGTTTTGCATACATTGTTAAATTTGAAGAAAAAAATTTTTTATTCAGTCCAATATTGGATTGAGTATGAAATCTAAATCTGAATATTATAGTTCGACGGAATTTTTCTGATCAAAATTCGAAACAATCAAATCCCTTTTATTTGCTGTATTAAGAAGTACAAAAAAAATTTTTTTAAGACGAATATTCAAAATTATTGCCATTTAAAAGCCTCTCACCTCTTTAAGAGATTTAATTATCATTTTCTTGTATTATGTAAATATCTTCTATTGTATATAAGTATGCTGAAAAAATATATTTTGCAAATTATTAACTTCTGTAAATTTCATATTTATAACCTATAATTGTTACCTATATAATGAAAGAAAAATGATTTGGGGGAAAAACGAGGGGTGTGTCCCAGGATAAATCAAGACAATTTTTAAACAAATTTTTACATTTCAGATTTTTATAAATTTTGGCACAGATGTGCTATTTATATAGACTTGGGAAAAGTATTAAATTTCATGGAGAAATGTCAATTCAGTTTTAAATTACATATATGCAAAAGTTTCAAAAATTCGTCCAAAAACTGGGAACGAATTATTTTTTTAGGAATTACTCTAGCAGCTCTCCTAATTGATCTATTGAAATGATAGATCTGCCACTTCACAGCCTTTTTTTATGCCCTTTCTTATCATATACATTATAATTTAGGCTAATACACAAAAAAATGACTAAACCTTTATAAAATTGTATTTATATTTTTCCAAAATGTACACATTTTAAAATTTATTCCACAAGTAATTAGTAATGTTGTAAATCATCTGACAAAAAATAAATTTGGAATGATGGATTATTTGTTAAAACAAAACTAAAAACAAAATTTTAATTTTTCATCAATATCCTGTATTTAGCTCAATAACGTAAGAATTCATTTATATTTCTGCGAAACTTAAACACTTACATCGTAAATCCTTATCTCTCTGCCATCGCATAAAATTGCATAAGACCGCAAATACCTTGAATGGCATTAGCGAACAATTGTTAAGAAATATAGTGAATATAACATTTATTTAAGTCATGCCATTTATGACTGAGTTTACATGCATGCATCAGTACAAACTTACGACGGTCAACTCTCTGACATATTTAGTTCAAAATCTAAGAAGAATCTATAGTTTATATACAAAAGCTATGTACCAAATTTTATCGATCTAGCTCTTTGCGTTTTGAAGTTGTCAAGTTTACTTGAAATCAAACAGCCATACAAAAAGCCTGAGAATGAACTTCGCAGAAAATTTAATAGACC
The DNA here is from genome assembly GCA_026543865.1 of Argiope aurantia. Classification (NCBI taxonomy): domain Eukaryota; kingdom Metazoa; phylum Arthropoda; class Arachnida; order Araneae; family Araneidae; genus Argiope; species Argiope aurantia. The sequence continues at coordinate 166,881 of JAPMOR010121353.1, read as the reverse complement.
TAAAAATTTGATCGTTATTTCATACACCAAATTTTATCCGTCTAGCTCAGTGTTTTTGAGTTATTTTATTCACATATAAATAGATGAAATCCCAATAATGTGTTTTCCGGGCTCAGGAAAGTTCAAATAAGAACTATAACAAATAAGAAAGTTCAATAAGAACTTTGCCATATAGTCTAGTCCAGAACAATTCTTCACATCATTTGACTGAAATGCATTGTTCAGGGTTTTTTTCCGTATTCTTGATAAAAGATTTCAGGATTTTTGAAAATTAAAAATGGAAATTAAAAATTGTCAAAGAAATATTGCATTTTCAGTTCTACCAATATCTTCAAAAGTTAACTTATCTCCGAGCTTCATGTGTTACATGCCACATTTTTCAAACCTGATTTTAAATATATCGAGTTTTATGACCGTGATAAATTTTCGTAGGCCATATGAATCGAATGATTCATTATTCAACTTTTATACAGTAAATAGACATTTAATTTAAAAGTATTCAATAACAGTACCTTGTGATTTCGATAATTCAGACATATAGCAATGTTCTTAACATAAGGAAGTGATTTATTCTACTAAATTATATTCTGGTCTTGGCATAGCACTTAAAAATTAGTAAGATTTACCAATTTAAGTATAAAAATTTAAATAACGTAAAAGAAAAAAATTCGCTTTTATTTAGACTAAAATGGATCGCGGAGCATTTTTTTTTTGTCCAAAATTACTACAGTTTTTAATAATACCACTTTCAATTAACGAATTTTCTTTGAAAAACTCTGAAGTTAAAAGTAAAAATATTAATTTTATGAAAAAAAAAACAGAAAAAATTAAGAATTCGTTTGTTTTTGCTTACTTATAATTAATACAGTGATCTAGTTACAGAGTTTAGAGCTCATAATTCAGCCCAGCTCCTGACCTGAGTCCATGAGAAATCAATCCAAGTATAGCTCATGTTAAATTAAAAAGGGCCAAACACTCTCTCCTTGCTTTAATGTTCTTCTGGGTTCCAAGACATGGTTGCGAAGTCGGTTTCTATGTCTCTTTTATTCAGTGTTCTTTTTTGTGTGTGGTGTTTCACGATATATCGAGTAAAAAGTCTGATTTGCAGATTGCAAATAAGCAGCATTTGATTCGATCATTTATAAATATGTGATTGATAAAATATAGATTAATCGGTAATTAGTATTAATATTTTATCTAATTATTATGTAATCTATGTGAGGACAGTAAAACAAGCTCGTATATGAATTAGAGCAGTATATATGTATTGTTTGGCAGAACGCTCCCTACTCCCCTTTTGTACGAATTATAGATTTGTAAATGCTCTTGTCCATATTTTAAAGTAATGCCTTAATTATTCTTCTGATAAGTTGAACCTTTTTCCTATATCTGTTTTGAATCACTAGATTCGATTGTTAATAAAAAAACACTTAAAATTTTTTATGAATTTCTAAACGTCATTGTCTTTTTTGGCAGTATATAAAATTCTAGAATAAACTTTTTGCCTTTGGAATCATGATAAATCATCCATTATTTTAAATTTTAGCTAATTTTACAATTGTATGATGGATTCATGTCTGCACCGAACTGTTTCCATCCTTGACCTTTTGATAAATCTTGTTATAGAACATTTGCTATTGAAAACATGATGCAGCATGTTCTCAATAGTACCTGTGTCAATAGTCTCTTGTAAAAATCATAAAACGCAAGTCATTTCGTTAGGTGTTATATAAAGCTCTCCAGAAAATGTACCGACTCGGATATATTTTGGTCATTTGGCCATGATTCAAAATCATACGATATAAGCCAAAAAAAGTCTGCTTACCTTAAAAACGTTGTTTAGTTAGAAAAACAAACGAAACCAATATGTATACGTTTGGTGGAATACATATAAATTTGTCAGTGCTAAATGTATTCTCGCTGGTGTGGAGGTTTACAAAAGCTGCGTTATACTCAACCGTCGTCCTGGTTGTCTGCTCATGGTTCTAAAGTTATGATGTCCGATTGAAAAGAATCGTATTTACTTTAAAAGCGGGATATTGAAACATTTATTGGCATGATCTACACCTTCTCTAATTAAACAACCCCTTCTTTACTTTCTCTTATCTATATTATGAAAGGTGTGATATAATTAAGAGGTGTAAATCATAGACGTGGCTCCAGTAGCATCAATATATTAATTTCGAAATCGGACTAAATGATAAATGCCATCTTTTGCATGTATAATTCAGTCAGGTTTGAAGCATACTCCCGCTAGAATGGTGTAATGTGGAAAGGAGGAAACCGATATGGGCATCGTCCTTGTCTTCTAACTATAGCTCAAGATAACAATGTGTCCCAATGAAGTTTCATTTTGATTTAAAACTGGATGTTAATCTAACCAAATTGTGCTTTCTCTCGGTTACTAAGCGGTAGTCAATAGGCTCCACCATTGCAAAAACTTTATGTAACAATTTCAAAAATGTTTCTTAAATCATAATTTCTATTGATATGCCCCCCCCCCGATTTTTTAAATAAGAATCTACTCTCTTCCAGGTCCAGTTCCGAGATCCAGAGGCACCGTAACCGTCGCTCCTGCCACAGCGTGGAGGAACTACACAACCAGCGGGTGCTGGCCAATGTCCGCGAGCGACAGCGGACGCAGAGCCTCAACGATGCCTTCTCGGCACTCAGGCGCATCATCCCCACTCTGCCCTCGGACAAGCTCAGCAAGATACAGACGCTCAGGCTGGCTGCCAGATACATAGACTTCCTCTACCAGGCAAGGAATCGTTTTTGTTTCATAGGATTAAACACATAAATGAAAATTAAAAGTGGTAAATGCCGTATGTGAGAAACATCAAAAACAGTTGATGATTTTCAGATGCTCACAATGTTCGCAATTCAAACTAATCTCAAATATAAATTCTTTTTAAGCCCCTGTAATAATAAATTAAGGTATGCGACTACGTTCGGGGGGAGGGGGGATTTTCTGAAAAACGTTCGAAAACTTTTAATATATTTTAATTCATAATTTTTTTTTAAATATTTGCATTAAAAAGATTGAAAAAACACCTATGAAACTAAGATATATTAGTTAAGTGCCAAAAGTTTTTTTTTATTGGAAACGGGACTTTTTTTTTTACTAAAAAAAGTATAAAGCAAAAATTTTCTAGTTTAGAGTTTTATCAAATGATTTGCTTAAAATTTTGCAGATAAGTAAAAACATATAGTTCCTGAACTAAAAAATAAGCTGTATTTCTATCCATTATTTAAATATTGGCGTTCGACTGATAAACAGTACACAATTTTCCATTTTTTTTTTTTAACATTGTGAAACACTTAAACAACTATAAAATATTTCTAAACGAAATTATTTATTCACTAAATCAAGAACTGCAAAATATTTAGCGAAATTATTATACAACATTTGAACAAAAAATATTCATCTGATTTTAATTTATGAAGTTTTTCGTAAGAAAATTCTATCAAAGATTAGAATTTCGGATAATAGCTTCTAAAAATGTAAAATAGCATTAAAACATATGTAAATGCAAATAAAAAAAATCAGCTGAATTTCCCCCAAAAAATAAATTTAGATACAGAATTTCAATGGTTTTACAAAAAAAAAAAAAAAAAAAAAAAAACTGTTCAAATATTAAGAATATTAAATAAATAAAAATTTATAGCTTTGCAAAATTAAAAAAGATTGACTTTTTAACGTAGTCTCCTACCTTAAGACCATTCGTCAAATCAGGTTATAGGAGAATTGTCATAAGTGGACTGCAGAAGCCGTTTTGAATTACTTCGAGGACTATAAGGATCTTTTCATTTTTATCGCGCTGTATAAATATTCTCATTTAGCAGTTTAGAATGATAAGTTTTTTGTATTTGCATTGTTTACTACTCTTGGACTCCTCCAAATAATGACCATGTGTTTGCTAAAATTAGTTCTTACAGGAACGTTAAATATTTAATCTTTGGCAATCTGGCATTTTGATATACTATTTCAAAACGTTTTTGATGTTTTTATTTAGGTTTGTAAATAAACAATATTGCAATCGAATTCCCCATCGCAACGAATTATGTCCAATTTTATGTCCCCTATGAGAATATGTATTACTTTCAGAATTATTCGATTCAAAGTTTGCCGGGAATGAAGATTGTATTTATTTTCCATCAAATCTTTAATGCATACCTTTCATGTACTGACGGAATCAGCTGCTCTTAATAGATTTATGTGTTCTGTTTATTATGTAAATGAACTATGACTATATTACTATTGGCAACGAAGCTGTCCGTGTAATTTCTTCCATGATATTGTATCTGTAACTTCATTTTCGTGTTATATAAACTGCGTTTATAATAAATAGAATCTATCGTTAGTTTTCAAGAATAGAGCAAAATTAACTGAATCAAGAGCTGAGACAATGAAAACAAATTGCATTTTATTATTTAAAGGAAATTCATTGCTCAAAATTGTACTAAAAATATTGTTAAGTTTCCAGTAAAATCAAGACAAATTATTATTGTTAAAAAGACACTTTTTTTTTAATTTTAAAATGAGGCAAAAGTTATTTTTGTGCAATATAAAATTTTATAGAAGTTTTTGTTGAAAAGAATAATATTTCGCTTAATTTTTAATTAAAATTTATTAACAATTATCCCCGATAAGCACATTCTCTATAATATATTTGCATGAAATTTGAGAGCTATAATTCAAATGGTTTGACATGCAATGCACAGACATTCTGTTTTATTATTAATAGAGATAATGAAGTGTAAAATAGATTAAAAAAACAAAACGTAGAAAAGTTTCAAAATTTTATTTAATTCAGATACAAATATAAATAGATTTTATTGAAAATATTTTATACGATATTCTCTGTGCTGAATTTTATAAGCTCTTTTGAGTAGCGTAATTAATTTCCACTGAGTTGATAAATCATGCTTCAACATAATCCAATCACTCAATATCACATAAGTGCACGTTGTCTTACACCGGTCGCGACATCACCATCTTGATCTTCTTGAATCCATCTTACTTCTTCTGCAAGATGGATTCTAAAATTAAATCGATACAGTGAATTAGATTTATGTGAGCATGATCAGATTATATTGTTTTATGAAATTGCATTAGATTTCTTCTAATAAAATGCATTTGTATGACTTACCACTTGTTTAAAATATGAAGCTCCATTAAAAAAACATTGAAATTCTAACCAGAAATATTGTATTAGGTTGGATTGACAAATCAAGCATATTAAATTTTACTTAGTTATATATCAGTAATAAGTATAACACAGGTAATTGCATTTGATATCTTATTTACAAAGCATGTAAGTAAAAATCTAGAAACTAAAAACTCAAAGTAATGTCATACGTAAAAATTGCAGGTAAATAATTTTCTATACCAGAAAAACTATTTTTAATTTTAGAGTAATGAAAAAAATTTATTTAATTTTGTCGATAACATATTTAGAATATTATCTTTTCGAGAATTCTTATCAGTGTTGACACCGTATTATTTTTTCTGCCTTTAATTTTTATAAAATATTTCATTTTTATTAGTCTGCGTGAAAATTTTGGAGAGACATTACCATTTTTTTTTTTCAAATTCATTATGCTACTTGGGAAAGCAATCACAATTGCCTTTAGTTTCAGAGTTATGTTTCCGCCAAAATTTTATCTTTCACATAAAATAATTATATTAATTCTTTATAGGGGGGGAAACTAGTTTAAAAAATAGGAAATCTATCGTGATGAGTTACCTGAAAACTTTCTTTTTAAAAACTCAGCAGCATCACAACCATATGTTAAAAAGATGCATGAATAGCTGCTGAAATCAAATTTTCTAGTATAATGCTAAAGTTTGAGGAAAGGTCTATCGTCGAATAATTTGTCAAGGATTATATGATAGATTCAGTAAAAATGCTGTATCATTGTTATTCTAGTGTTATTTTAAACTTATCTACGATTGTAACCATTTGGCGAGTATTTTGACGGTCGGCAAAATAATTCGCCAACCCTTGAAATAATAATAGCTTAGCTAAAAGAGAACATATTGTAAATTCAAGTCTAACCAAATATTGCAGCTTACAGAGTACTAAAGCATAAATAAAAAATATTACATCCAAACAGTTTTTCTGATCTATGTGGTCACTTATCCTACTTTTGCTCCCAGGTTATCCACAGCGGAGAGGTCGAAGAGAATGTTCAACAGCAACAGCAGCCTTCAAAAGCTTCGCCCTGCACATACTTAGCACACGAAAAACTAAGCTACGCTTTCTCAGTGTGGAGGATGGAAGGGGCCTGGTCAAACCCTCACTGACCAATGCTATTGAAGGTAAGATCTTTTCGATATAAATCCTAGTATATTCATTTAGGTTTAGATATTATATGTGTAAAATTTGACTCGTCACTTTAAATTTGGGATTCTGCGCAGATTTTACTTGTAATTTCTCGCAAAATATCCATTGAAGAAAAGTCTGTCTGTCCGTATATGTAGCAATATTATAATTCAAAAATGAGAAAGGCTATCTTGAGTAAATTAAGAATACAGACTGTTTTAATCAGAATTGTATTAAATCTAGGCAGAATTTGACAGTTTATACAATCACGCATACGTGAACGTATGAAAAAAAAAGTTTTTGGTTAAATATTGTCTTTCCGTTTTAACTATCAGCGACACGAAACTGTCCCACCTTACTCAAAGTCCCAATTTTTGTATGGGAATGAACGCCAAGAGTGTTCAGATTTATATTTTCGGATTCCCTCATATGAGTCATAAGTGCTTCGTAATATAGGGGTGAAATCAGAATGCGCTATTTGGAAGTGTATTTTTCTAAAGAATAACACTTTAAAAGGCTTTTTTTTCTATTCATGGCATATTAATATATTTTTAGGATTGAAATTGGCTCAAGATAAGTGATTCATTTAGCTTAATAGAAAAATTGAATTTGATTAATTATGCATCATTATTACATATAATTTTGTGTGAGATAAGGCACTGTAGTATCTACGTTTCTGTCTTACGTAGATTGGCATAAGTTCTGACATTTTTCAGTAACTTTGTACAAAGATGCATGAATTCAGTGAGAAGCATGCTTCCCGTGGCTCTAGATAGGGTTAAAATAAAACACAGCACAGAACTTTAATTTTAGTATTAAGACTGTATTTTAAATATATGTTTGGAACTTTGAATGTTTGGAATTATTTAATTATTGCTTTTCAATGTATATCAAAGAATAGCTTAAAATATCCGCAACCCTTTAAGAATTTTATCCATCTAACTCTTTATGCTTTGTAGTTATCGTGTTCACTTGCTCCCAGACAGACATATTTATTTTGAAAGGCTTTCTTTCAAAATTTCATTTTATCCTTCTAACTCAAAGGATTTTAAACTATTGTGTTCACATACAGAGAAATATAATTCCAAAAATGTATTTTTCTGATTAAGAGAAGTCTGAAACGAAGAGATTAAAATCTCGAATTCAAATTTTTTGACAATTGCAATATAGTTCTTTGTATACTTCGTACACAAGAAAGTAATGCAAAGTAAAGATTCGTTAGTACAGATATTTTATAGAAATGATTCAAGACAATTTCCAGACCAGATGTTGAAAAGTAAAATGGGTTTTTCGTGACCTAATTTTTTTTTTTTCGGAACTTCACATGGTATCACTATACCTTTGCACTCAAAAAAGTAATTCGTTGCATAATCATCTAATACAAGAGTTAGTTTATTGCTCCAAAAAATAAATATGAAATTGTTTTAAGTTGAATTTCCTCTTAAACTTAAAAAAATAAAACGTTGAAATAATGCATAATCATAAATGGTGCCGAAGATATCCGTGTGCGAAGGGTCAATTATTATTAAAATTTGTCCCTAAAAACATTTTTAAGATTCACTGTTCCAGATATTTTTGTAATTATTTTAACTTTTTAAAGTGGAGATTATTTTTAACATGAAAAAATTTTAATTTATTAGATCACTAAAGTTTAATTTTTAATATTACATTTCACTCGCAAATTTTGAAAAATGTTTAGGCCTGGTCTCAGTTCTGATCCAGCTCTTACCATATAAGCTTGCTTTTAAAGAAGGGCTGGGTAGATTTTTCCAGGATACGGGCTACTTCTAATTTTTTTAAGGAGTTGCGGTCCACCCAGTAGCGGAGATGTGGTGAGCTAAAAAAAAAGGTCCACTATATTTGTTATAACTTAATTATAAATACGGAATGTATACTTACCAACATAGCTACAAGCATAGTTATTGAATGACGCATTTAATATCAAACAATTCAAAATACATTAGAAAATAAATAATTTTCATCTACAGTTGGTTCTTGTAGTTATAATTAGTAGAAGACATAGTCTGCATACTGTCCACCAATCTTAAATATCTCGGTATATAATTACTAACCGCTAATCTTGCACTGGATTCTAAGGTGGTCATCTGAGAGACGAGAACGATATGGTGTCTTAACACTAAACCTACCGGCATTTCACCGATACATTGGAATTGCCATTGGAAGCGGGTCAAATGACCCGCTCGTGGTAGCTTTAGTGTTAATTATATTCATCGCTGAAAATGCAGATTCACACAGGCAGGCAGACCCAAAGAACGATGTTAAATGATATGCAACTTTTTTAAAGTAATGATACTTTACTTCGTATGTTAGGTTCTGAACAATGTGCTTTTAGAATTGTCATTTTGAAGGAGAAAACTTAGTAAAGGCGGTCACGACAAAGTGTCGTGGCTGTCCAACCGGTCGATCGCGATCTACTTAATGCCTACCCTTGCTTTAAGGTGAATCCCAATTAGAGGAGGGCTTTAGCGAAAGTGGAGTATTTCCTAAGTAAGCTGAAAGAGGAAGGGGGGATGAATAAGCATATTTACAGAAGGATAAGAAATGAAACAGATCAAGGTTCCCCCGCCCATCAAACCTTCCATCTTTTTTTTTTTCTGAGTGAATACATTTTATTTTTTAAATTAAACTTTATCAAAGAAGGCATATGAGGTTGCTCTAAAATGTGAAGTGAAACGTTTCGAACAAAGCAGAAGGAAGAGGAGACAAAATAGTTTCTTAGTAATCATGGAATTGTTGATAAGAAGTTATTTGATGTTAAATTAGATTATGCTATTATTAGATTAAATTAACCGAACAATCCATTTAATTCCAAAATGACACTGTCGGTTATGATAATTATTAATCTTTTGGTGCGTCATTTTAATGTTTTATTTATTTTTCAGTTTTGATCGTTAAAAACGCCTACAGAATGGCAAAAAGATGTAGATTCATTTTTCATGGAAATTCAACTTAAAAGAATTATATACATTTATTTTACGGAACAATAAACTAGCCCTTATATCGGGTGAATAATTTACACTCGGAAAAGTAATCCGATGTATAAAGGTTAATTAATATTAACTTCGAAACTGCATGCTTTTTTTTTTCGTAAATATTTATTGTTTAAAAGTAATATCGGCTTATAATTTTTAAAGTTGCTCATTTAAAAAAAAAATTAAACTCTGTAATTCTATTTTGCCTTTCTTCCACCATGATAGACTTAGACACATCGCTACCTCAAAACCTCAGATGCAATTTTCGAATTTCTTGCACCTCCAACCATTCACACTTCTGCCATTCTTTTATTTCTAAAAAAACAAACCTTGGTCTAAATATACTCCTCAAAAATCACACAACGCATACACATCTCACTTTTCTTCACAGAATACTGTACAAACACCATCCCTTCCCCAACCACAAGAGGTCCAAACAAAAGTGGACAGCTGCTCTGCTGTCTTCCACCCCCACCACCCCTTCTTTCGCGGTTTGATGATCAGAGTCGAATCTCTGCCGAAGAAATACCATCATCTCCCTGGAATCTCCTTCCAACAGGAAGCACGACTGTTGTTGTCGGATCTTCGGCACCTGTCCCCGTCTCTCTTCTTCTGGGAGGGGGGGACCCCGGCATTCTCGACCTTATCCTGACGACACGCGCCACGGATCATGCGAATTGACCTCCCTTTAAGAGGACTGCAGTCAATCATCGGTTCCTTTTGGGCATGCCCGCAACTCATGTTCGACTTGCCTCTTATTGACAGAAATGTCGTTAGAGATGCATAGCGTCAAAAGTCTGTGGTAAGGGGAATGATCTCAGTTCTGTTAATGATGTAGAGCAGAGATTCGAGATTTTAGACTTAGCTTTCTCATTTTAGCTCAGGAGCGATTAAACTGATAAAGCCCTACAGCGGCTTTAAGGCAATAAAAGCTTTTAAAGCTAATCTTTCAAATATTTTTTTATTTAAAAATTACATATATAAGGTTAAAATTATTGATTATTCAGTTTAATAACATTATCCTATATCCGTATTCTTTTCAAGTTAATATTCCGCCTATTAAACGATTTAAATCTGAAACTTACTTTGAAAAATAGCTTTAAAATTATTATTTTTTATCTAAATACTCTAGTACAAAATTTACCAGAGTTGTTGACTCACAAATTTGTAAAAAAGAAATCTCATAATAATATTTTGGGAAAATTATTATTTTGAATAAATTCGAGAATGTGGATCTAGTTAAATGAAAGTGCAAAATTAAAACATCAAGACTTTTTGGCTGTTGCGTATTTGGGTAATCCTGGTCTGCAGTGTTAGAAAATCCATTAGACAAGACAAAACTGAATGAGTTATAAAATTCTAAATGCCAAAATGTGTTAGATACAATTATTTAAAAAATGTATCGTTTCTTTTATTTTTCAACAAATTTACATTCTGTTAATGCAAAAATGTTTTTTTCGAGGTTGAGGTGGGAATATTTTAGGAAGAGGATCTTTAAAGGACTCAAAGGTTATTGGTAGTAAAACTTTAAGCGTAGATCAAATATACATAATTATTTTTGCATAGCAACGTAAAACCAGTAGAGAAGTAGCTACGGAGCAAAGCAGCCATTTTCAAGAGACGATTCCTGTGGCAAACTGAAATCCAATGAGCAACAGGTTCAACGGAATAGCATATCATCTTATATTTGGCCGGGAATTATAGAAAATACTTTAGTAGATTGATATTATCAACCATGTTGCTTTTGATATTAATCAAATTAAAGAGCGAACCTTTCATATATTTTGGAAGTGCTCTGGCAATTGTTTCCTGTTCTTTTTTTGTTACTACGCTGTTACAGATATCCTCCCAATAGTCAAGCGTTATATTTTCGATACCTTTGTAAAAATGATTCGTTGATATGCATCTGATTCCTAGTAATTGCGAGAGTGCTGAAAGTGATCCTATATTAATCGGCGATTTTTTACGACAGCTTAAGTATTGCTTTTTCTAGTTAATTTGCGACACGATAAGCTTATTTACCTAGTTAAAAAAAATTTTACAAAGAAACTATAAACAATTCCTGATTTCTAATTAATAACTAAAAATTAAATTTCGAAATAAAGATTTTCAATTATTTTTCTAACCTTTAGTCTCATTAAAACCCTGTTTCGACTTCTCTTGCATGCCTTAAATCCGGCACATTTTGTCCTCTTTCCCTTCACTTGTGGTTTGCTGGGGTTCTTTGATGTCGGTTCATTTTACCGACTGTTTTCGGGAAGCTCCATATCGACATCCACAGGTGAGAGTGGTCCTTCAATGGGTCAGATGGCAGATTTATGATCATATCCATAAAGGCAACGGGCAGTTGGAATGGGGCCTTACAAAAACTTATCTGCAGTGGGAAAAATACGGAAAAAGCATGGAAATATGCGGTTAAAATATACTTCCCTATAGAATTGAAAAGTGTCTCAAAAAGTGTCTTGTAAAAGGATATAGTCCATATTTTCCGACTCCAATTCCGAATTGAAAAGTGTCTCAAATTTCAATTTAACATCCCATCAATTTATGAGAAAATTTAATAATGCAATATTTTAATCATTAATTTTTCTTCGTAATTTTATTTGTATACACACTGCACCAGTAGACGTGCATTAGTGTTTTGAAAAAGTACGAAGTTGTCTCTCAAAGATAGGTATTTCATTTCTTACTGCTTTTCTTTCAGTACTGAAAGTTCTAAAATAAATACTCTTGGATTGTTGACCCATTAAGGTATCGCGTATAGTTAAATTAGTAATTATTTTTATACACTGAAATATGTTAGCTATTATCATCGTCGCGTTTGCTTACCAAACAGTTTCGACAAATGATTTTTGAATCACCCTGTGCTGTTTATTTTTGAAAAAAAAATTTCAAGTTATATCATTCACTTTTATTTAACTCTTTCTAAGGCCTTGGGAAGTATGTTTTCCACCAAATTCATTAAATTTTGTGTGAATTTATGTAAGTTGGCAAAAGTTGACATATTTTTCAATAAGACAAACTTAGATGCCTCAGTTCCTTATCTCAAACAAAATGTCTTAATATGTTACTTGATTAATTAATTTGGTTAATTAAAATAAATTAATCTAATAACCTAAAAATATTTTAATATACCATGACTAGAAAAAAAAATGGTCTTTTAAAGGGTTAATTAGTAGGGGTTCTTGTTTGCGAAGATGGAATTTTGTAACCAATTTTACTACCACTTTAGAATTCAATAGTTTCTAATTTTACTAAAGGGTGTTCTCGACGACAGAGCATTATTGTAATATTTTCGGCATTTGATTATATTAATGAACTAATTAATAAGGTGCTGCCATCTGATAGTGAATTAAAGTATTTCAAAATTTTATACTATAATTCGCTTTAAATTTTCCACTTTTAAATGTTTCATTTAATTATTTTTTAGTATATTATTAAAATTATTTTCTTTCCTTTTCAGATCACTTGTGCCAAGAACAGTCTTTATTTTAGTAACGCTGGACGTTTCAAAAGACCGAAGAAATCCCTTATTAGTATTGATACACAAGTAAACCCGTGTGGTTGCATTACGATTGATTTCATTTCCTTCAATGTATTTCAAGCAAAATTGAAGCTAGTGAAATTGCGAATTCCAAGTTAACATTCGATTCGTGCGTTGTTTTCATCGTATTTACATGTATAATATAAGCATTGGTTTTCGGAATCTATACTTGTATGTATTTAAGCTGAGCATATGATTTTATGATACAGATATGCATTATTACTGCATTCGTATAATAAGATAACTGGATAAATTGAAATTGGAGATTCAGATTATTAGCTTGAACTAGATATTTTAGCACTATCATCTTTATAAATTAATGCATTTTTTCTATTATCTCTTTAATTTGAGGGGTTAAGAATATTAATTTATTTAATATTTATGTAAATAATCACCAAGAATATATTATATATAAATTATTTGCATATCTTGCAAGTATTCTTTATAATCATCTCAAATAGTATCAATTTGACTCATTTTACGTATAATGAAAATTTATTTGAAACATTCAACTGATGATTTATATAAAACTTAATATGGATGTATTGTTAAAGTGAATATCTCGTTTGTTTTTCGGACTTTGAGATTTTAAAACAGTTTGACCAAAAATCTCGAATCAGATTACAACGTATCATCGACTTCTGTTCGAAGACTCAAGGATGTGTTGAATAATATTAAACGTTTCAAGATCTGTAATGTCATTTGGCTTTTTTAAGCATTTCCGTAATGAGTTTTAAGTAACAACATCATTAGGATACTAATTAAGAAAATATTTATTCATTATTAAGGACAAATTAAAATATTTCAAGTGGAAAAAACTTTAAATGCATGTAGAACTGTAGCATTGATTTCTTTGTATTGATACATTTATCATTTATAAAGTACTAAAAATTTGCAATTAAATTTTATATTTGTATTTTATACTTGTTTAAACGTATTAAGATATGCAAGATAACTCGAATGGGAAATTATTACTTTTTCATAGGACATTTTTTATTGTTCTTTTATATGCGCATTTTTCTCATATATTTGTGGAGACATAATATATTGAATAAAACTTATTTTTACGAACATTTATATTCTGTTTATTTTAGTTATTAGATACGCAAAATTATTTTAAGATTCCTGATATCAGACATGTAAAAAAAAATATTGTCCTTTAATTTAAGATTTGAAAACAGAAACTTCATAATATTAAAAGTAATTTATTTTTATTATTTGATCTTGAATATTTGAAAATGAAAATAAAACAACTACAATGAAACACTATTCACTAAAAAGGATAAGGAATCAGAATAAAGTCATTGTAAAATGAATATTTTCTTTCACTCAAGATTTAATGGTTTTGCATTAAACAGTTAATTTCAGAATTTATCTTTAAGAGTCCTTCAAGTCGTGTGTATATATATTGAAAGCAATACAAGCAAAAAAAAAAAAATACTTAGAACTCTGTCAACTGGTTAATATGAAAAAAGAAACCGAATTGGTATAAATTTTATAAAAACATTTAACTCGCTTAAAAAGTATATTTTTTCCAAATTATTTTTATACGCATTACTTAATTTTGCAATCAAATTTTCTCAAACGCCCTATTTATATAGCACCTTGCATATGGAGTAAAGATGTAATTAACTGATTAATTGATAATCATGCTCTGAAAGCATTAAAATATTACACAGGAATGAACAAATTATCTGCAGTTTTCACGGGAACAAGCGAAAAGTCAATTACAATATTCCATCTTTAATGCTTTAGAAGCATTACAAATAAGTTTTAAAAAAACTATCTTCGAAATTTTCATTTTTTTAAGGGAAAGGTTTCTTGCCTTATAGCGAAATTCTTTGTATCTTGTTGCACTTGTTCGAGGGTAAGATCGGAATGACGTACCCGATTTCCAAGAAGACATCAGCGAGGCTGTGCATCCGCTGTTGCTCGCAGATATTGGCCAGCACTCTCTAATTGTTAGGTCCGCTTTAGCAGGAGCAACAATTGCGATACTTGTGAATCTTGGAATTGGACCTAAAAGCGGAAGAACTGATTCTTAAAAAAATGAAAAGAAATTACATATGAATTGCCAAATGAAGATACTTGATAAGAAATGTTTTTGCTATCGTATGCAACAAGTTTTTTTTTTAACTGTGAAATACCAATAGAAATTATGAAGAACAATATTAAAATTATTATGAAAAATAAACATAGGAACCAGATTTGCTTTCCTTCCAAGTTCTGAAAAAATAGGCTAACTAAATTAACTCACCCAGAAAGCACTTGTATAAAGAAATTTTTACTTTGTTTTCATGCAAATATTTAAATCAATATAATCTAATACATTCACTTCATTCGGAATTTTCCAATACAATGCAAAATGTAACGAAATATTTTCTAATAACAAATCTGAAACACAGTTTATAATTTTTAAAGTAAATTATGGATTCGGAGAACGTATAGTAGCAAGCTTTCTATAAAAAAAGAAAGAAAGAATGTAATACTGATATTCATAATTAAAGAACTTAATATTAGCATGAACTGCAAAGATAAAATCATAGCACAAAGAATAATTTAAATAAATTTATCAGATGAGGTTGCTTTTCAGTTAGAGATATGGAATCTCATGCATTTGTTTCTAAATCCGGGGAGAGTGGTCTCCCTAAAACTTTCTCGCATACTCTCTAATAAACTTGTCATGCCAGAGAACGTTACATGGCATTGGCGTACAATAGTTACAAAATATTAACTTTTGTCATGATTTTAGCGTTTTTACTGAATGTATCGTGTCATCCTTGGCAAGTTATTTGGCGATTAATCCCTTGCATCACAAAACTACACTTGTAGTCACAAGATTCCATACCAAATTCGATATATTTAAATCATTGCGTTTTTTAGTTATCGTATTTATAGGTTTCTAAACATGCAGACCGACAGACAGTCAACTCAAAGGTGGATTTTATTAAAATTTGGCAGGTGTCTATTCTATAGTTGTTAAATATGTGTACAGAATTGTATCTATCTAGATCTTTTTGTTTTGTTATTATCATGTTAACTTATATTCGAACAGTTGGATACAGAGTTCCTCTGAACGAAATTTGCTTAGCATTTGAAAGAAATCTACAAATTCTGTAAAATACCGTATACGACTTTTATAATAAAAATACCGTTTATGTAAAATACCGTATACGACTTTATACCGTATACAAACTTTTTCCAAAACCTGGAAAAACAAAGCTCGACAGTTTTTATTTTCAAAGAAAATGTTTAGATACAGATTACATGCGAATATTTTTCAATCTTATCTACATATGAATTGGTCATTTAAATTTAAAAAAACAGGAATTCACATTGTTTCGAGTAGCATGTTAAACCACCTGTTATATTACAGTGTTCATTTTACAGTTTATATATTATAATTACTTATATTTTTGAACTTACACTCAGTTTTACCATGGTGAAATCGGGTCCGAGATGGCTTTCTATGACATTGCCAGTGTGTGTGTGTTACAAGATATTATATGTAAAGAAAAAGTATCGTAATCATCAAAAAATTTCTCTCTCTCTCTCAACGCCAAAACTCAAAACTGACTTGAGCTAGAAGGATGAAATTTGCCATATGGTCTTGATACTAAATTTGTCGTTTTCTATTAAATTTGGAACAAAAATCATTCAGTGGAAATCCGAATCGAAATTAATCCTATAACTACAAAAGGAAAAAAGATAGCTAAAATTTAATACATGAATTTAATATCTAAAATTTAAATCTGTATAAAATTTGGAATCAAATTCATCAAAAGATTGACCATCTGTCGAACTAGACTTTTGAATGCATGTAAATGCTATAATTTAAAAAGGCATCAACTTTGGTGAATGAAATTCTACATCTTATTTTATAATTACAGTTTCAGTTCCATGTCAAATTTTGGGCTTCAATCGGCCGGTAAAATTTGTCCAGAATAAATATTTGATTTTCTAGTACTTGTTAAATATTAACCATATCCCAGAGATTAATCGCGAAATTGGCTAATAATAGTTATGAAAGAGCCTGACACATACTCAATAAGCATACAATTCTCGTGAAAGTGCATGTTTTCTAATGAAACCATTATTTGAGAATGTGCGAGAAAATTTTGGGAAGACCACTCCAGATGGTTTCTAAAAAAGCTATCAATTAAGCACTGATAGGAAAGTGAGAAATAGTCAACAAAAATAGAAATATGCGTTTAAGATTTATTGTAACTACTTCCAGATACACAGATAAGAGATAGGGAAGACGGCGATCGAGTCGAGCATAAGTTAGGTATGAAAAGTCCAGAGAAAATATTCATCAAAAACATAAAGGATCGAGCCGTGATTGGGAGGGTGGAGATATGACCACCGCAGAGTTGTCAGCCATAAGACATGACGTAATAAAGGCCGTTAAAAAATTAAAAGAACTAGAATAGTAAATCAACCATCTAACTCTCCGACCCACCACGAAGGCACGCGGATTTAAACCATAAAACTGAATGACTGGACCGCCTCAACAGCAATATTGGCGGGAACTGTGGTTGAGTCCTAAGGGCCGTCACCGGCCACGGTACAACTCTCCCCGAAGGAAGTACGCCCCGTCATCGATGGGAGGAGTCAGATCACCCACCTATTAGTGTACCCTCCAGGGTGGCGAGATCCAACCACCATGCCGGAAGCATCTCATCCTCATTTCGAGGTGCCCCCGTGGGAAAACTAGAATAGTAAGATCTTCTTTGTAAATAAATAAATAAAAAAAACATTCTGTGCCGTTTAAAAATTTGGGCAATTCAAAAATCTTTTGGAAAATTTGTACAATTTCTAATATGTTTACAGCAGTCTACATTTAATTTTTTAATTACAGTATACCTTTTAACAAAATTGTGCATTAAAATATTATTTAAAGCTTGATTTGTGTCATTAACATTATTTAAAGTATCCATACAGTATCATTAATATTTAAACGCAAGTACTATTATAAACAATATTTACAAAATTATAAAATTTGGGTTGTTACGTAGATCGTATATTTTTTCAGAAAAAATGAAATCTGGAAGATAATAGCATTCTTTTAGGGACTGGGATGTATCATGAAGGATGCAAAATTAAAAAAGATGTAAATATATTGAGGGAAGAGTCGAAATCTTAACAGAATTGCCTCGATACGATCCTGCTAACACAGATACATAACTATATGATTAATATTTAAAAATAAACGTAAATTTGGATAAGTTAAGCAATTTTTAATTAAATTCATAAATATATTTGAAAATGCCTAATATTTGATATTACTATTCATATATGTACTGAATACTATTATTATATCTTAAAAGATTATTGCATAATACGATCAAACATCATTATCTCTTAAGAACGGATTAACCAGAGTAAAGCACATTGTAACCTCCTACAAGTATTTGCTCTATACATACGTAGTTGTTCTTCGCTTCTAAACTTTCAAATCCTTTAACACGGACTGACGATTCAAGCATCAACTGGGCATTCAGGAACGGATTCTATATCAATGCTTTAACTTCCTCTCCCTCACTTGTTACGGTTTTTTTTCTAAAAAGCCAAATAAAAAAAGCCACGATCTCATCTCTCCCCCACCCCCGCCCACCAAGGTCACAGAGATCAAGAGTTCTGGATTTCTCCTCATCCTTCTTGCACGCTTCAGTCCTCAGTCACGGCTACCGTTAAATGTATCACTTGAGAGGGGGAAGGATGAAAAACGAAAACAGGAGGGGGTGGTGAAGGGAAAAAAAATAAAAAAAGCTTCTTTTCCTTTTTTTTTCCGCCATTTTAACGAGAAAGAAACATGTTGAGGAGATACGGAAGATGAACACAGAATCCATATCGTCCGCGGGAAATGCTTCGAAATCCACTAAGGCGCCGGTATGTAGGTCAGGTGAGATGGTACTTTATTCTTTGGTGATATTCAGAGGATTTTTATTGGCCATAAGTAACCCTCCAATAACATGATTGTAAGAAATAATTCAAAAATCTTTTTCGACAAGCAAAACTACCGTGATATACTGATCAATCATTCTAAGAAGAAAAAAATACTTATTATTATTATACTAAAGAATTTTACAGCAGCTAATTTTGCAATATGTCTCTATTATATAAACAATTTTATGTAAACATTGCGTTTTATTCACTTTGCGATTGGTAGATAGCGAGTCACCTGACTCTTGGCATTTGAGGGATTCTTTTGCCAATATTGTTGGAAATATTTTATAAAAATTATTGTTACGTCGTAGTAAGTATTTATATTGCACTTGACTGTGAAATAGTAACAAGAAAGGAAAATATAAAACTTTAATTAATACCAAATTGACAGTAAAGGAGTTTAAAACAATACTGATTAATTTATTATAATTTTAGGCACAAAGTTTGTGGCAACACTAATGTATATCTTTCCGGTTTCTTACCTTTTTCGAGTAACGGAAATTTTTCGTCTTTTGGGTAGATATCGCCTACCCAAAAGACGAAAACTTGTTAAGGTTAAAACTTGTATGCCTAAGCAATACAAGTTTTAACCTCGCATTTTTAAAAAAAAAAAAAATAGTAACGGAGTGTCCAGCTATGGTTCTCGGTTTATGGCCAGTTTAGTTTAAAACGTGACGTTAATATAACTAAAGCAACACTAGGGTTATTTTGGGACGGACCTCGTAATTTTGAACCGCGGTCAGATGACGAGGACGACACCTGAGCTGGCACCCCCCCCCCATCGAAACTTCCGCACCACGGCAGCATGGGGACGTTTGGCTCCGACGGATTTAACGTGCACCAGATCCGCTTACACGACGGTTCTTCGGTGGAATCGGGTCTCGAATCTGAAACCGTCCTGTTCTGAAGTCGAGACCTTACCACCAGGCCATTTCGGCCCCCTCGGTTTGTCACCAGAAAAGATTCAATGCTACATTTCGCATGTTGAGGTGTTGATGGGTCACAACAAAGGCACAATTGTTCATATACCACGTATTACTATTGATTCAAAAAAAGAAAGAAAGAAAAAGAAAAAAAAGACTCAGATATGCCATTTATATCGAAAAGGTTGCAATTTCCAGTGAGTCTAACATCGCTATGATCATCAATAAGTTACAAGGTCATTAATAATCAGACAAATTAGTAATTGGTCGGATTATTAATGTTCAAACTGCAATATTTTCACGTTGTTAATTGTTTTTAAGAATGATCTTAATAACACGAAATATTATATTAGTATTAACAACAGTTTTAAGAAGTTTTTATTTAATGTGTTTAAAAATTTTATTTTCATATTTTAATTTTTCATTCCAAACAAAAAAGTTAAAATCATGATGAAATTTCTTCTGAATTTTATCTAATGCTAAAACATTATATTTAAATTTGGAATTGAGCTTTTTTGTTCATGATGTTTTTAAAACAGTTTGTTTCCAATTATTTTTATTTGGAGGGAGGGAATCAATTCCTCAGGAACCCCCCACTAACATGCATGATTTGAGAATAACATCGGGATTGGCGAAAGTCATCAAAGGGCGAAACCCCTTAGTTAAAATATAATTTTTTGGACGTAAAAACGGGGTAAAAATCATTGTCTTGCAGGAATATTTTCAGAAGTTATAGCGAAAACATACCAAAATCTAGCTCATTTTTTAATTAATCAATCTTGTAGTTAAAATTTCATAAATCTCTCTCCGATGTGCATATTCTCAACGTCCAAAGTGGTTATCCACCTGCAAGAAATAAATGTGTCTTGAAGACATCGCGAGTTGTTAAAAAGCCCCTCTAAGTATACGAGAATCGCTGATACTAGCGAAAGCAACCTTAATAATAAGTATAAAATGTATCAGCCGATAGCATCTACAGTGAAAAATTTCGATTGTTTGAGTTTTAAAAAAAATGTAAGCACTTTCCAGTCGCTGAATATACAATGATGCAAAAATTGATACCAACAGCAAGAATTTTGTTATGACTAAATAGATAAATAAAATAATATTTTGCATATTTTAAATTCAGTTGCATCTCTTTTTCCTTACTTGTATTTTTAGCAAAACACCTATATAATATTACTACAAATGTCTAGCTTATAGACAGAGGTGGATTTCCAATTGGACAGACTAGGCAGCTGCTTAGAGCCACCAAGTTGTGAAATAGCCGCAATTAGGTTGATTAAAAATTTTATTTTCCTAGTTGTCGATTAAATAAATATGTAAAAAAAATTCAAAATTTATGAATGATAAAATATTAGACTAATATTAACACTTTATAACTAATAATAAATCCTATTTGTTTTATTTCATTCATTTAATTAGTAGAATATTTATAAAATCGGACATTTACTTCGATAATATTTGGTTCGAAATTGGATAATAAAATTCTAAGGACTGAATAGTTAGATGAAATTCATACATATTCCTACCGTTGATAAAATAAAGATATTAATATAAACTGAATCAAAATATGTTGAAAATAGGATGAAATATGAAATTAAATTCACCATCTCATAAAAGAGAACGGCTTCTTAATGTTCAATGACTAGGATCGCAAAATGTCTAAATCCGTCAATACTTATATATCTGTCTCTGCTTTAAAGGAAGGTAAAAGGTTCGGTGAGAAGATATACGATTTCAAGGGTGTTGCAACTCTAAAAAGCTTAGACTGCTGACCTATGATAAAGTTAGTAACTTGTCAGCCATCAATAAAAATGATTAATTAAGAATTGCAATACCTTACGCGAAATAATGAAAAACTGTTAATATATATTGTAGTGTTCTTATCTGAAAATAGTAAAGAGCAGCAAAATGCAAGAAGAAAACCCGTAGGAGTAGTCTCTCCAAAAGTTTCTCGCATTTCTTGCGTGGAATTGGCGTACAATAGTTACGAAATGTTGACTTTGGCATGAATTTTGTATATTTACTGAATCTGCCGTGTCATCCTTAATCAGTTTTTTTTGGGGGGGAAGGCAAATAATCCCTGGAATGCGGTATCTGAAAATGCAATTTGTGTTCTAGACGAATTTTTCCCAACCAACTGAAACAAAAATTCACTACACTTGTTGTCATACAATCTCGTAACAATTTGATTTATTTAAGTCGTCGCGCTTTTTGAATTATTGCGTTTATATGTTTCTGAAAGTACAGATCAACAGACGGCCAACCCCCTCATTGGATTCAGCTCAAATTTTCACAGATATCTACACTATAGACGTCACATATGTGCACCGCTTATTATTTATCTAGCTTTTTCCGTTTTGTTGTTAACGTTCGTATAACCAGACAGATACACTTTCTTTAACAGATTTTGCTTAAAAATTGATAAAAATCTACACCTTTTAGTGTAAAGACTATATACCAAATTACAACAGTCTAGCTCAAAGCGTTTCTTAGTTAACTTTGTCATATGCAAACATTTATGAAAAATGTGTTTTTTAGACGCAAGGAGGACTGAAACGTGGAGATTCGCCAAAATCTTGAGTTAGAATTTTTTGAAGATCACAATTCTTTCTCTGTATATGAGAAAGTAGAAGTTTAAAGAAATGTTACTAAATATGCCAAGCTATATATAAGCTGAATTAAGACGTCGAAATCACTTTTATAAACTATTTTAAGATAATCATTTATCAGCAACCTGTCTAAATTTCTTTTCTGTTTGTCAAACTAGCATTAAATATATCTTATATTAAAATAAAATCTCTATTATTTCCATAGAAAGTTCGAAAATGAAATAAAAATGTGTTGGCTAATTTCCGCGGTCTGCTGTTCGCCAATAATATTTATGTAGCCATATCAGCTACAACTTTGCTTTATTATATCTTATCTCAATAAAAGAAAATATTATAATATATTAAAGAAAATATCATTTCCCATTAAATTTTATCAATATAGAGAGTATTTTGACGTGTTAACAAATGTCTGTAAATTGGCTGAATCTATTCAGTTGTCAGAGATTGAAGAATGATAAAGTTTTATTTTTTGATATTTCTCGAAACTTTAAGATGAGGGGCGATAAGGTAATGATATAGTTAGGAATTAAGAGCTTACACATGAAATAAATTTATCGGAAATCAATACAGTGATTATGGGTTTCGTTTAATATTATATGTTATGATTCACTTTTTACAAGCGTGCCGATTCGAAGTTATTATGGCTTAACTTTGATATTTTTAGGGCATGAAATTTTAGATTCATTTGTCCACTTTTATTATTTTTTAACTTATTAATAATTTTGTGATCAAATATCCTTGCACGATTTTTGAAGCTAAAATACAAGATATGAAATGAAAGATAATTTACATAGCTATAAAAGAAATAAATAAATAATTACTTAAACGGCTTCAAAAAAATGAACAAAATAAAAATTAAAGGCTGAAAAGGATGACTTATTTTATATAAATACTTGTAAAATGTGTACAGAATTTTTATTAATTTCAAGGATGCTATTTAAAAATAAAAGCATTTTACATAAAGTGGATAACCCTTTAAAATGTTATTTAAATGTATACAATATTCGTCACTAGATGGAAACACCTGCTAGTCCACCCTGGAAAATCGTTCGTCTCTGTTCGTTTCATTTTATTATTTATAATAATTAGTTTTTCGAATGCAAGTTTTCTACCTTTACCTCTTAAATACCAATAACACTTTGCCAACAGATCAATTTTTTTTTTTCTGAAACAGGGCATTGATTAAGTTAATGCTCTTTAAAAATAAAGCACCCTCCCCCTCCCTCAAAAAAAATTAACTAAATTTGTTTACCTTTTTTTTTTTCTGTTATGAATGAAATATTTTGCTGCAAATTTTTGTTGTTTGATAAAAATAACATTGTAGCATACTTTAATAACTACTTAATGCTCAAACAATATATATCAAATTTGACACGAAATTTATTCTTAGGTTCCATTACATATTATAAAACTGCTACTAATAAAAATAAAATTATTAGAAATAATTTTACCATTACCAAAATATATTTTTTAATTCGCTTATTAGGACATAAGTTAACATTTTAATTTCCTTTTTTGAATTCTTAATCCACAATGCACTCTTGTTAATATCATTTACTTAAACAATACTCAAGTAAGTGAAATCTAAAATTGTATTTAATCTTGTTGAGAAAATATTTAACTCGTAACTAAAGCTTCTTATTAGATTTCTTTATTTTTATAAACATACTAATGAAAATATGGGAGTGTTTAAGCTAAAAAATCAATCTTCAATATAATTGAATTTTGTTTCCCATTTACTTAAACGATACTTGAATCATTCTAACCTAAATTGTATTTAAAATTGGTATGTTGAGAGATCATTAAAATAGTTGACTAACACTCATTACACTGATTTTTTTCTATAAATATATTAATGAAGATATGTTATTGAGTTTGCTAAAAGATTATGCCTTACAGAATAAAATTAGTTAATTAAAATTATTTTCTAGATTTTTTATTTTATTTTCATAAGTAAATTAACAAAGATAACAATTGTGAATTGAAAAAAAAAACATTTAAGCTTAAAAAACATAGCATATGTGACAATTTAGGCTTAAAAATCACACTCAAATTTTCACAACTCATGCTTTTACTAACAAACTCATTACATAAATTCTTGAAAAATATTTTTGCAACAATCATCTTTCGCACTACAAGTCTCGTTATTTAGTTTTTAACTTCTTGCTTTTTTTTTCCAAAATGAACATGCAAAATCGTTTCAACAACAACGTAAGATTCTACGCGACAAGAGCATACAGACAGACAGTCATGTTCTTCATGTGAATGAATTCCATTAGAAGTCGTTTGAAGTAAAATAAATGCTTTTAAAATTATTTGTTTTTAATTTATAAATCGATGAATACATGGCAAAGTGAACTGACGCTTTATCCAAATGTATTTAGAACATAAAAGGATGGGAACGTATCAAGAATTTTTCAGAGTCGAATTTATTAGGATTTGTGATTCATATGATGCAATACTGTCAATACTGCAGTTGATTGAAGATCTACAAAAGAAAGCATCACATCGAATTTAAAAGCTGTGGTCAACCGACAGATAGGCAACTTGGTAGACTTGGGTACAAATTCCATATCGATATATTTAAGAAATTAAATCAAGTACAAAATTTTATCTGGGTTTTTTTTTGTATTTATAGAGTTGAGTCGCATTAAGGCGAATGGATAGAAAAATTTAAAGTGAAGGGATTTCGATCAAAACTTGAAAGAAATAATCAAATTTGGAATATGAACTGTGCAAAACCAAATTTCATTCATCTAGCATAAATCGTTTTTGAGTTAACGTGTTTCAGACGTGATATAATTTCATAATTGTGTTTTTCGTATTCAATAAAGGAGAGATATGCCTTGTTTTTTTAAGATTACAGTAACTTTTCTTTATATGCTTCCTATATAAGAAGGTAAAAATAATATATAGATACATACAATATTAATAAGAGATCACAAAGATTACAGATTTGCGTCAATTGTTTATGAAATAAAAGGGTAAAATATTCTCTCACCCACCCCCCACAGTGTAAATGAAAAAGGAATCTTTGCAAGTAATTTGTAAAATTTCATTTTTTTTTTTTTTTTGTGGATCTCTATAGAAATAGAAATGTTACATAAAACTAATTTTAAAGATCTGATCAATCTTTACAATTTAAAAAGTGAGAATAAAACTTTTCAGATATGTATAAGTAAAAATATACAAAAGTGAGTGTTTCTATCGTGCTATAAATTTTGTTTTCCTTGAATATCTAAAATTTTTCTGAACGATTTATTATTTTTAATTCATTAATGAATTTTAAATCGTAATCAATTTAATATAATTTTTAGTTGCCAAGCTCTTTGAAATGCCTAAGAGCTCCGAGGCTCTTAATCTCTGTCTGAATATTCACATTACAGAGCGGAAAAAACTTATCGGCAAAAATAATAATAATAATCAACTCTTGCGACGTCATAAAAATAAGAAGTGCGGAATTGCACATATCTTCTATATCTGAATACACGAGGTGGAATTTATAAACAATTAAAATATCTTCTAGATTTCACGCATGAAAAAGTAAAACCTATCGTCTTAACATCTATACTGTACGTCGGAAAAATAA
Organism: Argiope aurantia; assembly: GCA_026543865.1. NCBI lineage: Eukaryota > Metazoa > Arthropoda > Arachnida > Araneae > Araneidae > Argiope > Argiope aurantia. Next base: position 140,939 of record JAPMOR010121353.1, on the reverse strand, counting down.
TAAATTTACAGTATAAAAAAAAATCAATTAATGAATAAATTGAATATTAGTTAAATATGAACTTATTTTCAACGCAGCCAGGCTAAGTAACTAACTAAATAAGGCTAACTTCCGTCTCTCTGTGCAGAAAAACAACGTAGCTAATAACTAAAAAAAAATCGCTACAAATTAACATATTTGCGAACAGTAAACATTTTGAACAGCTGCAACAATAGGCAGACGATTTATTAAGTCTACTGAATCCATACGATACATATATTCTACGCTTTTACTATACAAAATGTTCCCGCCAATAGAAATTTTTAAATACCCAGAGACAAAACAAAATGAATATAATGATATAACAAATGAATAAAACTAAATGAAACGATAGATCATCCTTTTTGAGTGTATAATAATTTCTAAAATGTATGAATTAATAGAAACGGATTCTATATATGGTTTATAAATTTGAAAGTTATAATTCATTCATGTCATTTTGCATCATAATAAAAAAAAAGCTATAGTATTCGTACGTTCTATACAACTAAAACAGATTGTACTATACAAAAAAAGTAAATACCATACTATAGCACTATACGATTAAGCATTATATAATAAAAATAAATTTTACAGCCTTTATACGTACGTGTTAAGATTGTTCTTTGAGATTAAGGCAAATAGGCATTTTTTTTTCTGTTCAATTAAATTAGTTCCGTAAATATTTGAAACGAAGGTGGACTGTTAGCTTTCTATTATGGATAATTCTTAAAGTAAGCTGAACATTGGCAAAGGCCATTAACAGTTCGATCGAACGTCATTACCTCTTTAATTTTTAAGGCCGAACACGTAGCAAAAGTTAAGCAATACTCAATTTTTTTTCTAAAAATCTAGCTGGTGATTTAAAATAAGTTAATGGATTTGATGAAAACATTTTTAAACATTTTATGTTGAAGTTGTTTTTATAAAGCTTTTTTATTAGTTCACTAAAAAGTAAAAATAACTTTTAAATAGATTTGATGAAAATTTTGTATAAACATTTTTATTAGTGCATAAAAAAATAAAGATGGTTTTAAAATTAATTTCTTTTTTATAGATTTTAGTTTGCAATCCATTATTAAAAATGTTACGGAAAATTTTCATTTATTCTAACAAATTCCCTAATAGATAGTAGCATAAGTATTGGAACAATATTTAATTAAATCGAATGATTATATAATAATTAATTCTGAAGATAGAAAATACTGGGTTGTTATCGAGAACAATTAAATGTATAACATTTCAAAATTGTAGAGTAACAAAAATTAAAAGAAAATCCGATTATGAAATTCCATCTTCACAGACATGAAATAAATCGAATTAAATAAAATTGCATATAAATTATTCATCAAACTGCTAAATGTACAATATTGATGCTGAATAGCAGAAACAAGATTGATTGAAAATGGGAATCAATTGTTTTGAAGAAACACACCCACATTTTCGAAGTTTTAATTGGAGACAGATAAATAACTTGATTAACTGATTGATTGAGTTGGTCGTTCCTCTTTGAAGCTATATAAAGGTTAATTAAGCAATTATATCAACGCAATTTTTGAAAAGTGATAAGAAGAAAGGGAGGAAACAGGTGGTCCCTCATATCAATTTTATGCCACACTATCAAAAGGATGTTTGAAGGTTCAATTTTAAGGGCAGTAGGCCCTTAAAAATAATGGATATTCTATTGAATTTTTGAAAAGTAGTACGTTATACAGAGGTTCTGTGATATTCTGCAGCAATGTATTTATAGATTCTTGTAGTAGTAGATCTTCTTTCATCCGCGAAATCGATTTGGATGAGTTTGGATAAAAGCGGTGTAAGTTTGAAAAAAAAAATACAGAATCACGTTAGAAGTACTTTAAAAAGTTATTCTTTTAATTACAGCAAAATATTATTTATAATTCATCTTTTGCTGCTTATCTTTAACACTTTATTATTTAATTATTTTTATATTATTTTACCTTATTTTTTT
>JAPMOR010121353.1:0-133575 GCA_026543865.1 Argiope aurantia | reverse complement strand
TTCGCATCCACAAAGCAATAATTTTATTGAAACTTGACTCTGGAGACCGTATTTATGATTTTGCAAGACGTTCTATTCTCCAAAACCTAGACGTAATCCATGATACAGCTCTTAGGTTATTTCTGGGGCATTCCGAATATCATATATACAAAGTTTTTTTATAAACAAATATTGTCTCTTCATTATTATTTTGAAATTTTATCAAATTCTATCATCCTTTTTATAATTTTAATCAAAGATGGTTTTTACAATTCCTTCATGTTGCTAGACACTCTCTAATACCCTCATTCTTACCATTATCCTCTTATTATTCCCCATTCTCCCACCCTCAGAAAATGTTTCTTATAATTTCAGAACTACAATTTGAGGAGGTGCACAGAGTTTCTCAAAAATCATTTCTTTAACCACTGTGGAATGGATATAGTACCCAGTACTTAAATCCTCATCTATATTTTGACAACCAAAACACTGCAGATTTCTGTTTATCAGCTAATATATATTGATCATCAACAAAAATACCGTCACCTCAAACCAATTTTTACATGTTATTTTAGAAGCCCTGACGCACTTTATTAGCAAATTTAAAATGATGCAAGCGTATGGAGTACAGAATTTGTTCATTGGGTTCCGCTTTTACACAAGAAGAAACTGCTACTTAAAGCTTTATTATTTCAGATTTTTCTGCAATTAACTGTCTAATGTATGCTGATTCACTGAGCGCTCCGAAATCCCTTTTATCTTTATATTTCGCATCCATCCTTTGCTTTTTAACTTTTTAGACCTATATGATAAAGTTACCTGTGAAGACTTTCACATTTTACGTTTGGTCCCTGCAAATGTGGGAATTTTAGTAAATGAAAACGCTGATGTGTCAACTGGATTAGCTACTACTTTCTCGCCGGTGCTGATCCCGCTTTTGGATTGCAAGAAATATATATTTTATATTTCCAATGATAAGGCACAAATTCGTAATAGGCTTCGTATAATTAAGCTTACATTCATTTCTGGCCCTCATTGCCAAAAAGAAAACTGGGCATCATTTTAATAAGATCGAGAATTGGCCACGCCTAATTAATCTACCAACATCTGCTACTAAAAGAAGTTGCACAATTTTATTGAATTTGAAACTATTCTATGTCCGATTTACACACACTTCCTTGTAGAGCGATCACAATTTATTTCACAGCGTCAGATATATCTGTTTCAGATGCCTCACTCTGATTTGGGTGAGTTGTTTTCAAAAGTTATTTGAATATTTTTTTTTCAATATTGGTTTTTATAAACGCATATAAATAGTAGCAAAACTTTTTAGTGTCATACTATGCCTTGCATCGTCAATGTTTCATTCTACCATAACCTTTTTTAAAACATTTTTAAACATTTGGAGTTAGTTCTATATTTTGTCTTTATTATTAGCTGATATAAATATTTTTTATACCATGAGTATGACACAGTTTAGTCAAAGATGAATTTTGTGCTAAAAAGCACAAACAAGTTCAAATTTTTCATATTTTTTTCCAGTGAAGCTGGCTTCAAAGTATATGAACAGAAAATTACAATAAGTAATCCACTGCCAAAGGTTTTACTGGCCTATGAGAAATTCTCTGATTTCTATTCAAACTCTACTCGCAGAAATGTGAAATTGTCTAAGTAGTTTTTATCATAATTTTATTTTGCAAAGATACGTACCTCTGTATGTATTTTAAAATTTTATAAATGACAATGAAGTTTTTACTGTATTAATATAACAGGATTCTGATGGGTCTTTTGTCCAATTTTTCCTTTTGATGTCTCCAATCACGTGTTATGAAAAAATGACTGATATATTTTTTTCACATCCTTCTTCTAATTTACTAAAATAGACTCGTCTAATATCAAGCCATTCTTGAGTCAAACGCATCATTTCTTCAAAGAAGGCTGTATTCTTTTTTAATCGATAAATTGCAACTATTTTCATTCTTAAATAGACGGATATGAAAAAAATTAAATAAATCTCCTATATATTAAATTTAATCAAATCAAATTTATTCTATAATATATTTATTCGGTTTTGATAATTATTCCTTTATAACTAAAATAATTTGTTCGGTACTTGTTTATTTTTATAGCCCCCGAATAGCCAAGTTCTTCCTCATTCTTAAAATGCCAAGATTGCATCAAAATAGTCACATTTAAAGATTTTCTTGGCGATTTTGCCTATGTCTCCAAAACGCCAAGATAATGGGTTTATTTGGCGATTTTCGCATTATGATAAGATTCTGATCACGTCAATTATTTGGGTTGACGATAGTTTGCATGTTTTTTGGCGAAAAATCGCGAGAACCATAAAAATAATCAAGTGGCATTTGTCCTAATGAGAATTAAATGAGTGTTCTTTAAGAAAAATTCAAACCTAAATGGAAACAGCAATGGATTGATAGAGATTGCACGTTTATTTTTTGATTATTGCGATTAATGGAAGGTTCAACATGGAACAACTGTAGCAGCAAAAACTATCACATTCATGTTATTTATAGAGAACATTTAGTAAAATTTCCTTTTTTTTAATTCGCATTAAATTCTACCTGAAATATGAGGTACAGTGCTCTAATATTGTTTTATTTTATCTCGCCAATTCATTTTCACTCAGCCTAAAAAAATTCAAGAAACTTCCATTTTTTACCGCAGCTCATCGATTTCTCAACAAAGCCACGCAAATTATGAAAACTCCGTCACATTTAATATATCTGTCGCTGTCTGAGCATTTTTTTAATATCAGTTATACATACCATTCTAATTAAACTTTCGAAGAAATATGTTCTCATAAGATATATATTTTGGCGAGCATAAAAGTTCCAAGAATTCCAAATTGCTTACCTTATATAAAGTCATCATCCAGTTCAAATTTAAGACTTGCTTTTAGAGTCATACAGAAATTTCCTTTTTGTTCTCAACTCCATTTACAGCAGCCAATGGAAGAATCCCTAGATGTTAAAGTAAAATGTTATTATATAAATTTTATCTTATGAAGTATTAAAATTAATAAACCAGTATTGGAAGTTATACTGATTTTTAGAAAAAAATTATAAAAATGACATACATAAAATTTACCAAAATATTTTATTGATGCAAAACAACTGCGTAAGTTAGATACAGCTACATTCAAATTGTTTTACGAGATTATTTATGTCATCCCAAAAAAAATGCGTTATGTCACTGGAGACTTCATGTTGTACTTTAAAAAATTCATGTTTTACTCTGTGGTTTTATGACATATGGTATTTTGATGGTTAAAAGTCATTTTATCTTTAAAAAATTAACCAGATAATTCATATTCTTTTATATACTGTATTCTTGTATTCTTTATAAATGCAATATTTAAGAAAATATTAATTAAATTATTTTATATAATTTAAATAGTAAAAAAATGCTGTTATATTATTACATATATAGAATAATAAAAAATGATATGCTGTTATAATTTTTTCTAATTTTTTTTATTTTAATTATTTTTTAGGTTAGAACATTTTATTGTTCACTACTCATAGTTGTGTTAGTGGCTTCGGTCGATGCTTTCAGTAAGTTAATTTCATATTATCATTTGTCTTAAAAATCATAATGTCTATTTGTAGTCAATGAGGGATTCAAACCAATCTCGTTTCTAAAATTTTCACTATCCGAAAGTATTTTGATGATTTAAAATAAAAATGCAGAACAAAGAAAAAAAATTACATAATTCATTATATTCTTAATATCTACTAATTCGTGAGACATTATGTAACATGGCACCATTCATAATGCACCAAGGTTTTCATGCCAATATTTAGCTATTATTATTTTTTAATACAAAATTAGTAATATATTCGGAGATACTGTTATAATATTTGGCGATAATTGGAGAATAACAATATTCTGAGAACGATATTTGTAGACAATATAACAATCAATATCAATATTTCAGCTTGGCTTGCTTAGAACCAGTGTAAAACCGTCAATGTTTGTTTGCTACGTTTCTTTATTATTTATACTACATTGTCACAACTATTTGACGAAAGATTTCAAATATGAGCTAGACATTTGATATTCATTATATGCACACGAGTTAACTGTATTATATATCAATCCGTGATCTTTAATATTTAAAAGCCTTACTTGCTTTTAAATATTAAAGATTGCTAGTTTGAAAAGGGCGTATTGTATTTTTAATTTTGGAACTAAGAACCAAATGGTTTTAAAATTACGATCTAAAAGAAAGAGAAAAGCATCCGCTGAAAATTACTATTCTTCTATCCCAATCCTTTTATTTACTTGCTTGTTTAAATACCTAAATAGATTCAGACTTAACTTCTTTTTTTTCACTTTTAGAATTTTGTTTCCATATACTTGTTTTTGCATTTAAGCATTGCATTTTCTGACGAAAAATCTCAAATTTAATTCTAAGTATAATTTCTTCTCTAATTTCACATAATAATTTTTCAATATATTCTGCAATTCCTGAATTAGAGAATAAGTAATCTACCTATTTGGAAGTATTTTATAATTGTTTTAGTGCTTCGCAATGTGAAAAAAAATGAAAATTTTGTGTTATTTATCTGTCGAATTCCAATATTTAAAGAATAGGAAGAAATTCAATTCCTTTTTTAGTTCAAGAACTAGATAATATGCTTCTTAAGCTATCTGCAGCATTTTAAGCAAATTATTTGATAAATATCTAAACTAGAAGATTTTTGTTTTATACCCATTTTAAGCCAAAACACAACTCATTTTTCTAATTTTTGAAATTTGAAAAACAATTGCCACTTAATTGGTATATTTTGGTTCCATTAAAGCTTTGTTTCAATCTTTTTTTACAAATATTCAAAAATATAATTAGTTTTGAACGTTTTTCAAAAAATTCATCCCGAATGTCACATACCTTAATGATCCTTAGAGGACTTTCAATATTTGAAAGCATGACTACTGAGAACGCAACATTTTAAACGATGTTTTTTATAGTAAACTTAGAACGCTTTGTCAGAAATTTTCAAAAAAAAATCGAAACTTTGTTTCTTACAGTTATTATATTAGTTAACAAATCAAAAACAATTTGCCAAATACTTCAGAGGAAAAAAATTAAAACATGAATTCATGCATTCCTCAGTACGTTTTTCCAAAATATTTATTCAAAACGATAGGCAAATCAATGATAATCGTCATCACTGACGTAAATGCACTGTTTAATCGAGCATTCTTCATATGCTGATGAAAGGGAAAACCTGTGCTACTCATCTATTTTCGCTCTTTCTTGATAAAGCCTTTATCAAGAATTTAGATAAAACTTAACTGAAATAAAATGTTTTGTTTCTATTTTTGATTGATAATTTCTAATGTTTTAAACAGCTGTTGTACAAATCAGGAGAATAAAAATAAACATAAGATAAAAAAAAAGTGATATCAATCATTCTGAAGATGAAAAGTTCGCTTTATCAGATATAGTTTCAATGTATATATAATTCATGTAATCTTTAGGAATGGAATAATTTTTTTTCCATTTTGTTTCTGGTACGCTTTGAATCAAATTTTATACGTATTGATTGATTTAAAACTAGCCGCCTTTGGTAACTAGTTGATTAATGGCTAAAAATTTCAATTAAATATTTTGTGCAATTTGGTCTTAATGGCTTCTTCGACAAAATATCTTTAAATTTGAAATTTTAATAGACATATAACTCGAACTATTTTAGAAGCCTTACACCATTCTGTTCATTGTACTATACATTTCCCTTTCTGTTTATATTTTTTACGTCCTAGTTCATAGTTATGTCACAAAAAAAAAATAATTCCAGTGCTTAAAAATGGGCACAGTTTTAAATTTTTCACCAATCTTTGTTTCTGAAACTAAACTTTAATCACAACGAAGTTTTAAAAAAATTATTAAAATGATATATTACACTGAAATCCATTAAATATGAAAAAAAAAAAGAAAAAAAATGGAAAACAACAGGAGTGCTTCTCCCAAAATTTCCTCGCTTACTCTTTAATAAAGGTGTTATCCCAGAGAACGCCTTGCATGGCATTGGAGTACAATAGTTACGAAATATTAACATTTGGCGTGAATATCGCATGTTTATTGAAACTGTAGTGTCATCCTTGGCGAATTTTTTGGCGATTAATCCCTGGCGTGCTGTTAATAGTATTCAGAAACCGAATTTGTGTTTTAGACGCGGTTTTCCTAAGCTTTTTAAAGAAAAATATGACCCAGAACTATAAGTGGGGCCATAAAATCGCATACTTAATTTGACATATTTAAGTTCCTGCGACTTGCGTAAGTTCTTGTATTTCCATGTTTCCGACAGGCGACCCTTGTTGGATTTGGCTCAAAATTTGTTACGTGTTTAGACTATTGATGTTAAATTTGTGCATCGAATCTTGTCCATATAGTTCTCTTCATTTAGTAGTTACCATTTTGACTTACATTCGAACAGTCAAACAGATGAACTGCCTCTGCACATATTTTTACTCAAAATTTAATAGAAATTTGAAAATTTGGTGTCAATACCTTATACTTAATTTCAATCGTCTAGCTCAAATCGTTTTTGAGTTATCTTTGTCACGGATAGACAGAAGGACATTTTCCAAAAACGTGTTTTTTGAACTCAGGGAGATCTAAAACGTGGAGATTCAAAATCTCGAGCTCGAATTTTTTGACGATTACTATATATTTTCTTTTTACTAAGTATACGAGAAAGTAAAAACTTTATGAAAATAAAAATGCTTTTATTCATTTTTTAGTATGAGTATCGTGAAAAAATGACAAAAGTAATAACATTTTTAAGAAATTAATCACGAGTTAATAATTGTTTTACAACTAAAAATAACTAATTAGTATGAGAGATAATAAGTAAATATTAATAAACTTCGAAATATGGCATTAAAATTTATATTTTGCAGAATTTCTCATGTGAAATGTAACATAATCAGTTAAATTAATACTATTTTAATATATTGATCAAATAAGCTGAAATAATAAAATCGACTGGAATTTATTTAATTACTTAAGAACATAATCCAACCTCATTCTTTGTATTTAATATACGTATATGTATGGAACTTGAAAATAAGTGGTTAATAATCATTTTAATAATTCATTGTAAATATTCACTGTAATCCTAATATTTCATAATTTAAAGAATTTGTATTAAATTTTATTTCTTTCAGCTTTATATGATTTGTAACTAGTCTAATAACATTTTTAATCGATATACTTGCTCTCCCCCCCCCTTACTTTAGAGGCCAATGCATCTGCCTATTCAGAAATCTGCCGCTGAATCTGCGTATCAAAGTTCATCTAATATCTCTTTGAATTTATGAGTTATGCTTTTCACATATGTGCCAACACAGATTTTGTCGGATATCGCCCAATTTCAATAAAAATCTACAAAATTAGTGTTAAGACTATATACCAAATTTCATCACTCTAGTTCTACGAGTTTTTTAATTACCTTATTCATAGGCACAGATAGACGGGCATAATTCGGAAAACGCATTTTACGAACTCGGAACTATCTGGAACGGTGAGTTACGGTATACTCTGGAGGACAAATTTTTTGACGATTATAATGCTTTCTATTTATATGCTTCGTATATGAGAAAGTAAAATACTATCCAGTTGTTGATTGAACTAAAATCTAGTTTGTTTTTTTTCTCCTAAAGAAAACTGAGTATTCACTACAAGAATAAAAAAAGGAACTCGTATAAATTCTATATTTAAATGATTAGAAAAAAAAAGTAAGAAGCCGATTTACTATCAGGAAAACAGGCGATTTTTTATGCATCAATTTCTTTAAAAAAAATTCTAAAGTTGGAAAAATATATTAGATACATTAAGTTTTTTCTCTTTCTTTTAACAGATTCTTTTTGCGAAACATTTACAAAGTGACGGCTATTTTAAAATTACATAAAAAAACGTTAGGAATACTCAGTACTTCTATATTCCATAATAAGCTTATATAACCCTTGATTGATAGTAAGAGCGAAACGTATATATATATATATTTAATAAAATAAAAGCTCTCATACAGATTCCAATCTAAAAAAAGATGTCTGTTACGTAATTATTTAAATGATTCATGATCTCTTTCTACGGCATGATATTTCATTTCCTCGTGGTCTTTATCCTCTAGCAGTGAGATTACGTAAGTTTCACATTGAATAATGACCTACAGTTGTAAATCTGTTTCAGGAAGTAATTACATTCGTTTCCTGTTACGCCTTTCTATGATTACTAAGATTTTGCGTGAAAAATTGCAATGAGTTTCCCTATTTAATTTTTTTTAGCTTGGATATAAAATAAAAAGGGCGTTCCAACACGAAATTAATATATATAATACATTTTTATTAACCAGTTAACTGTTTTTGACGAGTATACTCGTCATAGCAAAAAGTACATTTTGGGTTATGACGAGTTTATTCAATGACAATTTATTTATATAATAATTGTTTAATTATTATTGGGTTGTTCGGAAAGTAATTTCGTTTTTTTTTTTTTTTTTGGAAATGAAAGACAGTTTTCGTATAATAAACAAATACTTTATTAAATTATATATTGGCCATTCTGGTCCAACACCTTTTGCCATCTTTCTGGTAGTAGCATAATTCCACACTCATAAAATTTTTGGTCTTTGCTGCCAAAAAACGGATCGAGGTGGTTTTTGACCTCCTCATTTGAGGTGAAGGTTTTACAGTCTAAAAAATTTAGCGAACCAGTTCTGGCACTGGCGTTCTGTCAACACACCTTCTCCATACACATCGGTCAATTTCTTTCTGGCCTGAACAGCATTTTTACCCTTTCTGTAGTAAAACAGCAAGATATGTCGAAAATGCTGCTTATCGCTCTCCATATTTAAAAGGGCACCAACCAAAAACTACTGCGTAGAATTAATTGGAATTTTTCACACACAAGCCTTGCTATATGAGCTCTCAAAGCATATAAAAATTATACGGCTTAAATGTGAAGTTGGGTGCAAAAAAATACAATTAAATCCTCTGTCGGGAAAAAAACGAAATTACTTTCCGAACAACCCAATATATTGATAATTAAATAATTGTTATATTTATGTAACATACATATGTTTATGACAGTTTAAATAGGTATTTTCTGTAGAGGTCGAAACATTTAACTGGTTGTATAGTAAATCTAAAATGATTCCCGACAATGCTATCAAAATGAATGACGAATCTGTAGACATATCTATTCTTTTATAAGAAGTGATATTTAAGTTTTTAGGAAAAGAAAATACTTTTAATTGTGCGCCTTAAAGTCAAGATTTTTTTTTCATTCGTGCTTTCATATTTCTAATACTATTGCAAATAATAGCATTCCACACCCATAAAGTTTAATTTTTTTAAAAATATTTAAATTTAACAAATATTAATTACTTTGTCAACTAGCCAGTGATATTGGTTATATTTAATTTCAGAGATATTTTTTAGATATATCTTTATGGCCATGATACCGCGAATTTGTGAAACATTAAATATGTATTACTTTGTTTTGCATGTTATATCGCATATATGAAACTTTCTACTAGAGATCAGTCCCATGATGTTATAGCACTACTAAAAATTTAAATGTGTGGTTCATCTACCTTATGAACATCCCTGTAATGAATAATTTTTTTATTCGCCTTATAAACACTACATATATTAAACAGGAATTCAAGGAAAAAAATCAAGGGATTAAATTTTTGATAAAGCAATAAAAATGGTTCGAACAATGTAATCAATAGCTGAAAATTAGGAAAAAAAAATATTTTTAACAAATTTGCCAAAATTTAGGAAAAGTTTAACGATACCAATTTAATAATCAGATAAAGACAATTTTAATATTTGAAACGATAGAAAATTCATTTTCATGCAATCATATTTTTGAAAGTTATCGTTAAAAAAATGTTAAAATTCATCTTAATTTTTAATTAATTTTTAGGTAACCGCTCCTAAGGGCTCCGATTCCCCATCTCCAAAGTAGATATATTCCAAATTTAGCAGCTGTTTTATAAAGCGCTTAAAAACACACATATTGTTACAGAAAATTCTCTATAAAATTTCCTAAAATCAACGATAATCAAATGAGTTCGTTGTAGTGGGTGTATAGTGACACAGTCGAGCAAGCCTCAATAATAAATTAAGACATTTATTCAACATGTAAGCCCGAAACACAAATAAACGACAAAAACACAACCAAGACGTATGCAAGAACAGTATTTACAATAAACAGCAGCACACAAGTAGTTAATTGGTAATAAACAACCACAGCAGCCCAAAAGAAAAACCACACAATACTCAGCAACAAGAGAGACTGCACACAACAATTCAAGATGGTCCCACCAAAACTTTCTAGTATTCACCACTGTTTCCTCACCTTATCACCTTCCACTGCCAACTCACTACTGTAGGATTGACTACTCAGCACACGACTTGATATTGCTTCAATCCTTGACTTCAAGATTCAGCACCTGTTTCAATCTTCAACTCGCCAATCGCTTGAACCCTACTTAATAACGCTTGAGTTTCGTTCAACTGATTCAACTCTCTCAATTCCTTTTCTCGTTTTTTTTTTAATAACTTCCGAGTACAAAAATTTCTAGAAGAATCGACATAATTCCAGTGCTATTGATTTCCAGCTTTTCATAATCTTATGCGGAAAAGAAGCAGGGCTAGATTAAGAAATTTTAGGAGCCCTTAGGCAATTTTGGGGCCTTTTCCCTTCATCAAATTTTCAAAACCAAATTAAAATCGATAAAAAAATAGTTAATATTTATATAAGTGGTTTTAAATAGATATTTTTTGGTAAACTGAAACAACAAAACATTAAAAAAAGGTTTCAGTATATTGTGCATACAAAATGCACTATTAAAATTTAAATAAAATAACTTTTCTTATCACTCTCTAAATATTTAATAGGATCAAACATTTTTTAATTATAAATCATTCTTTTTTAAATTATAAAAAGCATAAAACTTGCACACTATAATTAGGAATATCGTTAAAATAATGCTCTAAAATTAACTTGGAATATACTGAATTTTAATTTGAGTAAGTTCGATTATACAGCCTTTATAATTTACTGACATATCATTAAATGACTTTTACACTGAACAAAAAAATCGATTCAAGCCTAAGCTCTGAAGCCCTAAGGCAGTTGTCTGCTTAACCTATTTAATAATCTGAATTTAGGCTGTTGAGGATAACATCTTTATGTAGTTATTTAAAATTTGTTGAGGAATTTAAATAATTTTATATTTATTACTCTGCATAGAAATGGTATTTAGACAGCTAAACGGGAAATATTTAGAGGACCAGAACAGAAAGAAAAAACCATTTGGTCTATAATATGCCATAAAATATTTGTAATAACTCTTTTCCATAACGTTTTAGTCGTTGGAAAAGGAGGCAACTACGCAGTGCTTCGAGGATCAAGTTTGAGGCTCAGCTGCCTCCCCAGAGAGACCGAGCCACAAGAACTGAGAGAAGCTGGTAACTCGTACAACTGGACAGACCAAGCAGGCAGGGAGTTGATCGACGCTCGTTTCATCAAGTTGGACAGTGGCGACCTGGAGATCGTCAATGCACATGTAGGAGACAGCGGTATCTACAAATGCACTGTTCAGTCTTCAGCCAAAGCAGTGTCACCACCACCGAAAAAAGTTTATGAACACAAGCTAATCGGTATAACTTATTTAACTACTTCAGTCATTTTTTTTCGTTATTGAAATCTATTTTAATATACCCCTTGAATCGGTCGCCAAATTGACAATCCAAAATGGCAAGTAGCATGGGGTTTTCTTAGAATCGATTAGCAACTAGAGACCTCACTCTGACTCAAAACAGAGAATTGAATTTCTTATGCGAGCCTACTGCCTTGCAACAAGGTGTGGAATTTTCTAGAAGGATATCAGCTCTTATCATAAGATACTCTATTAATAGCTTCATTTTAATTGTCAGATTCATCATCAGATGATTGCTAAGGTCGGGGGACAGGATTTGACATTCATTTAACTTTAAATTTCAGAACAGCGGGTCCTTTGAATAAAACTTGATTTGATCCTCAAAATATGGAACAGCAGATTCGATATTTTGAAAGAAATTACAAAGCTGATCAAGAACTGATGATCCAGCTGAGAAAATGAAAGTTACAGTAATTATAGAAAAGCGTGAATAAAAAAGATTAATTGTATATTATATACCACGTTGACATAATTGTATATTATACTCCAATCATACATGTGCTTCCGAAGTAAACTCACGTCATTGTCATAGCATGGTTTGGTTTAGTTTAGTTATATTAACGTCCCGTTGTAAAGCAACACTAGGGTTATTTAGGGAAGGATCTCGTAATTTTGAACCGCGGTCAGATGACGAGGACGACGACACCTGAGCTGGCACCCTCCTCTCCACACCACACCAACGGGAGAACGTTTGGTCTGACGGATTTAGCGTGCAACAGGTTCCTTGGTGGAATCGGGTCTCGAACCTGAAACCTAACGGCTCACGAGCCGAGACCTTACCACCAGGCCACCGCGTCCCCGCTTGGGATAGCACGGAGAATGGAGTTAAGGTTAAGTCTTAATGGTTATCATCAGCTACAATCAACTCCTACTGTTAGAAGTATATCTCATCATAGAAGTGGGAGTGATTCGACACTACAGCACTTAAAGTACTCTCTCGGGAAGCAACAATCCTCTAACATATCGGAATTTTCCCATCGCCGTATCCGAAGTATGGTCTAGTCTTATTTATATACTTTATTGTCAATATGTTTTCTAAACTAATAAGAATTTTGGCTTTGATTTAGTATACTTGGCATGCTTTTATTTTTAAAACTAAAATGGAGTTGCAAATGTAAAAGGTGGATAGCTACAGATAACTCTTTGTAAGTGAATTGCGTAATAATTATTAAAAAAAAAACTCAGTATACATATCTCCAGCATTCAAGGAAATGGAATAAAACTTTAGAAACAGAATTTTTAACGTACTTAATGAAAATGAGCATAACAATGCAATTGTCAATGATCATTACAAAAATAACATTTAGGAAACTTCAAATGAAACTGTTTTCATGGAAGTATTATTTTCGTAATAAAAAAAGGCTATAAATTGTGTTGGGTTGATACCTGTAGAATAGATACGATGAACACAAAACCAATAAAGAAAGAAAAGCAAACTATTTTAACATGTTTCTCAAATGTCACATATTCAAAATGTCCTCGTATAAGAAGACAGACCAGCATATATCGACGAAGTTTTATTATTATTACTATTCCTTTTATCACATTAGTCTTCATCAACAAAGGTTCTATCCTTTATTACGGATCTTTAATCGTTTTATGATCCCTTGTTCACTATAAAAATGATTCGATCCTACACACTTGACATATTTTTCAAGTTTTCTCCCATGATTTCAGAAATGTTTTTCATAATGCACGTGTGAGAGAAGTAGCTATTTGTCTTGCTTGAATCATTTTTGTGTTAACTTTTGTTGAGTTTCACTTTTCTTATATTACACCCATGAATAATTAAAAAAAATTTTTCTGGTTTCAACATCATTCAAAAATAGTGCAGAACCATTCTTTGTTTATAAAATTGAATAGCCCTTTTGCTTTTGTCCCTTCGGGACGACCCGAAACGGAACTCATAATCCTACTTCCCCTATAAATGAATAATATAGTTCTTTTTAACCTATTAACTGCGATTTTTTTTAAATATTTGACCGGATGAGTTAAATATCTGCACACAAAGTTATGCGACAGTATAATTATATTCAAATTATATTTTGTTTTGAACAAATCGTAACTATAGCCTCTAAATTACATATTTATGTACGGTATTTCGTTATAATATAAAAACCAGACCAATACTATAATGCTTAAAATATGACAATTATGTTCCATTCAACTTACAAATTTCAAATTTAGTCGCGTATTGTAAAGAAACGAAGCACAGAATTCTGCTACACACAAAATTGTATTGTGTATATAAAATAAAACTAAGTTTTCACATATACCAATATATTTTTGGACCCTAGTTGTATACGTAAAATTCTTAAATCCCCAAATGGGGATCGTGGCAGCTAATGGGTTTTTTTAATATATATTTCATATGTATCACACTCCGTGTTTTCTAGATATTTATTACTGCGTTTGTTCAGAAACCAGCCAAACTGTTAACCGCCATACTAGTCAAAAAGTCAGTCATACTCTTATTATACGGACATCGAATGATCACTTCTCGCACATAGAATTATTTAATCTCTACGGTAAAAGTGAATTTTAGTGTGCACCCAGCTGCGCCAACAATTCCAAGTTGCCAATAAAGATGGCGGACAAAATAAACAAATACTTCCGCTGAGCAGTTACGGTTACCATTTCCCGCCATCTAATTAGGACTTTTACCGATAAATATTGTTTTTTTTTTCCCATACTGCACGGTGTTTTCTACAGACGCCGAAGGCATCTGTAGAAGGCACCGGGCAGAATTTTTTTAACTTAAAAAAAAAACATCCTACGGCTTCGCTAGCAGCGGGAGCGGGAAACTAGTAGCTTCGCTAGCACATTGAACATAAAGACTGTGGGGATAAAAGAAACAGTACATAACCAAGAGAAAAGAAAAAACGGAGAAATAAGCAATCGGAACATTCTCCATACAAAATTTCAAACATATTTTCTCACCTTCATCAACTCGTAAAAAATATATATTCCTCTCGCTCTTCATCCATTCTGCCGGTCCAATATCAAACCATTCTCAATACAAAATTTCAAACAAGCATCCTTTCCTATCTTCATCAACTCGTAATTATATATTATATATATATATATATATATATGCATATTTAACTCACCCTTCATCCATTCTACAGGTTCGAAATACTCCCGACATAACAAATTATGAAGGGAACCAACCGTTATAACACCAAAAGAATAACGAGAACTGCGAAGAATTCCATTGTAGCTGTCTTGTAAAGTCAGAATGCAGACGATTTTTTTAAAGCGCATACTGACAATTAAAAATTGCAAAAGAATAAATATTTTCTGTTCGTATTCACATCAAAAAAAAGAAAGGAGAAAATAACTTAATTATACGCTTAAATTTCTTTATTTAATAAAATTTTAATTATAATAAAGAACAAAATTAAAATCTTTAATCGATATTTTTTTAATATTTTTAATTTAACATTTTTCATAATGTAATTCTAGTTTATGTACAACTCAACCATTGCAAAAAGTAGTAAACAAAACAGTAGTACGGTTGCTATAAAAGGGATCCGATGAGTTGCAATATTGGCGACAAACAGCTGGTGCACACTAATCTTCACTTAGGCCATCTCTGCTTGTAAGATGCTATAAACCGATCCAAAAATTACATATAATTCAATATTATATTTGATGTTATATATTAAATATACATCTTTATTGAATTAGACAGTACATTGCCGGAACAAAAGATGTTAAAAATTAAATAATAGCAAAGGAAAAAAAAGTAAGGGGATTAATCAATTGTTAAAGAAATGCTTTGTTGATCTGTTTTGTTTTATACATGACAAGAGGATGTCTGTTAACTACAAACATGTTTAGTTAAACAGTTAGATATTACACTTTTGATATCGTTTTATCCAATAAATCTTTAATAATCAACATCCTTAAAAATTGCATGGTTTTTATGATAAAAAAAAAGTCAGAAAATTTGACTTCTTTCAAAAATTGGAAAACAAGATTTTTTTTTTTTTTTTTTGTAATTGTTAAATATGAAATATTATAATTTTTGCTAACATTCATTTCCTAACTTTCAGTATACGAGCTGTCTGGGCACAAGTTTGTGACGACCGTATTCATCGATATGTCGAAGTACAGTAAGGAAGTGATGTTGTCCATGCTGAGGGACTTGCTTGCGATTCGAGTGTGCGCACAAGACTTTTGCTCTCCAGGTCACATCAGGGTGGTGAAATGTGAATTATCAGAAACGGTTTGCACGATTATTAATGGAACCAATTTTAATATTTTATTCCTGTAATTGATTTTCAATCGCAAATAATTCATTTTCGATAATGGCGTCTTAAGAGATTATATCCTTTAAATACAAAATGGCGTCGCTTATAGCCAGAAATGTAATATATACCAATAGTAGCGGAATTATGTTATATCGTTAATATACACCTGTTTCCTGCGTTATAATAAAAGCAAAAGAAAAAGCGTTATGCTAAAACTTTAAAAAATGCAATATCCGGTATTATTGCACATTTTTTCGAGTTAAACAACGAAGAAAGTAAAAAACAAAATTAAACAAATTTTCTGAAAAACGCACTTGATGGGTGGAGGATAAGGGTTTAGAATCTAAAGTTACTAAGGAAATCTTATACGCTTTTTCAGCTAACTAAAAAGGAATCATTTTAATCAAATATTTCCTCCATTTTACAGAAAAACACCATGAAACTCTTTCCCTATATTCATGATGGTATTGCATACACTTTTCCAAATGGACATTTTGGCCATTTTTTTTTATTTGTTTACAGTTATTTTCTGTACGTCCCTCATTTCGCCGCTATGAGTCATTCTATTCAGTCATAGATAAACTTGATATTACAAAACGTAAAGAGATAATATGTGTATCAAATTTTAATTATCTAAAATGTAGATCATAAAATTTTGAATAAAATCTGTTTATGGGTTGATCGTTTGATGGTCTGTATATTCGTATGCATGTCGACTCAATAATTTAATGAAACTCGATATGCGATCTTGTGACAACAACTAACTTCGTGTCAAATTTTGGTCACCAGAAGGGATCCAAAATAGATATTGGCGTGAAAAATTCATTAAAAATGCTAAATTTATGCCAAAAAAATCTTTATTTGGTAGCTATTGTTCGTTAATGCCATACAAGCATTTGCGGCCGTAACCAAGATCCACAATTTTATGTGGGGGAGAGGAATAAGACCTTTATTAGAGAATAAGCAAGAAAGATTCAAGGAGACTATTCCTGCTGATCCTTTATACACATGTAACGGATAAACATAGGTGAAAAGCAGGTACAATAACTAATGACGCATGTATTTTGATGGATAAAAGTGATCTTCAGATAAAACTTAAATTCTACGTTTCTTACGAAACTAAAATCCTTGAAATAAAAATCTAAAATGAGTTCTTGTTTTCCAATCGTTGCTCATCGGAAAACAAGATTTTTTTTTTTTCATTTAAACTATTGTTTCAAAAGTCTGATAAATTACGAATAGTTTTTAGTCATCCCGTCAGTTGTTTCATAACAAGCACCCATTAGGTTTCCTTTGTTTGTTAATGTCCTTGTCTATTTACAGCTTAGTTTCGATGCCAGAAAAAAATTATTTAAGTTAAAACAATATTTAAAATAGGAAGATTTAAATTTAGAAAGTAGACGCAAATCGAAACTGAAGACCAGGAAGAGCATGAAATAAGCTGTAGAAAAATATAAAAAACTACGTTTTTCAGAAAGAAACGTTTCAAGAGAAAGCGTAACTCTAAAAAGCAACTACAGAGCATTAAAATTTACCTTTTATAAAACAAACATTTTCTTGCATCCTGAACATAAGAAAACATTTAAACCAGGAGAGAGGCCTGCCCAAAACGTTCTCTCATACTCTATAATAAAAATGTTATCCTAATAAATGCTTTATATGGCATCGATGTGCAATAGTTTCTAAATATGAACTTTTGGCGCAAATTCTGCATTTTTACTGAATCCATTGTGCCGTCTTTGGCGAGTTGTTTGGCGATTATCCCTGGCATGTTGTTAATAGTGCCCGAAAACTAAATTTGTGTTTAAGAAGCATGTTTCCCAACCGATAGAAACAAAAAATTTGGCACAAAACTACATTTGTAGTCACAAAATTCCTTACCAAAGTTGTTATATTTAAATCATTGCGTTTTTAAATTATCGCGTTATAGTTTCTCTGAAATTACAGACTGTCGACCTGTTGTAGGTTGTGTCTCAAACCTTGACAGGTGTTTACATTAAAGATGTTGAATTTGTGCACCGAATTTTATTCATTTAGCTCTCCTTTTTTGAATTATGTTAACTTATATTCGAAAAGCCGCACAGACAGCCTTTCTCTCAACAGACTGCGCTCAAAATTTGTCATAAATCTATACATTTGGTGTAAAGATCGTGTACCAAATTTCAGACGTCTTGCTCAAAGCGTTTTTAAGTTATCTTAGTTACAGACAGGCAAGTGAACATTTTTCAAAACAGTATTTTTCGAACTCGCGGAGATCATAAAGGTGGAGATTTGTCAAAATCTAATTTGAATTTTTTGACGATTACTATACTTTCTCTATACCATGTATACGAGAAAGTATAAAAGCCTGACGAGTTTGACCTTGAATGAATGAAAGATGAAAAAATGTACAAAAAAATTGCAATTAAATTTTTTATCATATGAAGAAAGAAATCACTTGAAGGTATTATATATGTAGGACTCAGGAATCACTACTATTTAGAATCACGCACATTTAATTACATTTAGGACGAACAATTACATTAACAAAAGAAATGAACATTAAATAGATTTCGTCGAAAACGTCGCAGGATTAATTCACGTGTTACGTCTCGTCTCACACGTCCTGACTTTCGTTCAGACCCATCTCGTCTCGTCTGCACTCCGTCTAACAAGCATCAACACCTGTTGGCCAGCAGATGGCGCTCGTCATCAGGCGTTCGTCACTACATATATATACTCAGCAATTACCTCAAGCTTTTTTTTTTATATTGTTCTAATCGAAGATTTAAATTTCAAATGAATTTGACGGCGAATTCACAAGATTTTTATTATGTTTTTTTAATAATGTAGCGTATTCTTTCTTGATATCCTTAAGAATATTTTCCCAATTACAGAAGCAAGAAGTCTGCCAATTCTCCATCGCTTACGAAGCCATATCTCAGCTGGCGGATGAGCGATGTGATGAAGAGTGTGTTCGAGCGAAAATGTTCGATGGGCTCAAAAAAGTAAATTTTTTTTATGATGCTCTTCATTTAAATTTACAAACTTCATCCAAAGTTATATACTGTATTTTATTTTACCTCAAACCCAAAAGTTAATGCGATTTGTTACAACCAAAATTTGGGATTTTAATTATGTCCCGCCATTTCTTTTCACTTATCCAGAAAATGATATTCATCGAAATTAAGAAATCTGCATATTTTGCTGAATTTTTCAAAAATGATAAAAACTTACTTCCTAACAAAGATATTAATATTTAATGTTCGAATACGTCAGAATGTAAGCACATTTATGAGGCGAACTTAGAGGAGCGAGCTTTATAAGCTCACTTAGAGGTACCAGCTCTGCGTTTCTTGAGACTCCTAAGCACAGGTCACGATGCCTTCTTTCCGCTGCAACATTAACTGAAATTCAGAAACAGTTAAGATAAATGACCCACGAAATTTTAATAATGAAATGAGGTGGGTTAACTTCGGAAGGTTAGAAACAAAGAATATCAAATAAGGATTCTTAGAGACTGGAATTAAAGAGTCAGCGTAGGATCCGGTCTTTGGAAACAGTTTCAGATTAATGGAAATGTTTCAAAAAAAATCACGTGCCGAGTCATTCGACAGCTACGCCTATCAGTGAAAATATGATATATTTGTCCATTAAAACTAGGTATTATAAAAGAGAAATAACTTCTCGGTTCTCTTGGCGACATATTTTGAACTCGGCTTCTAGAAAACAATTTAAGTCTCTTTGTAAAAATTCATACCGTTTGCATCTCCCTTTTTCTGCCCACAGAGGACCAGTTTAGCCTCACTTTTTCTGCCCACAGAGGACCAGTTTAGCCTCACTTTTCTGCACATAGCATGATCATTTCGAGACCGTTTTGTTCTCAGATGTGCCTCTGCTCAATCTATCCGCTAATTCTCGAAGCAAATTCGTCTGTAGAGAACTAGGGAAACGTTAATCGTTCTCTAACATTTGAGTTAGAAACTACGATTACAGCTGAGGTTTGATAGCCAAAACAGGCACTGTGTTGGACGAAAAAGAAAAACTATCTTCTAGAAGGATTATATGATTTCTGTATGCAATAAGGATGAAATATCTTTCCCTATAATGAAGATATTTCTATGAACTGCAACATTCTTCCATAAAGGGTTTTTTTAAATGACCGAACTTCTGAAAAGAACACATTTGTGGGATGAAACCCAGTCACCAACCAGACTCCGGTTGTAAATCATATTAGAACATATCATGAATAATTTTGAGAGACTACTTGGAGCTTAGATTTCCTCCTGCCAGAGCTAGAAACCCGTTTTGTAAAAGGAGTGAATATTGAAATAATGAAACTATCCCTCCATGGATAACCATGTTAAGAGCTTTATAATTTTTAAGAACGGAACATGTCCCCTTTTAATAATATTGATCATGTTTGAGCCATAACCTCTATTTTAAATCATCTGTAGCTGACGAGTCTTTCACGCAATGTGTATGTGCAATAGTTGTGCGTTATTTTGTAAGACTGTGTGCATGCAAGATTTCAATAAAATATGTTGTATAAAATGGTCAAAATAATTTTCCTTGTTAAAAGGAATTAAGAAGCTATAGATACAGAATGCAATGAAACCAACTTTTATATATTAATTACAGAGGGGATGGTTAAACTAACTGCACAAAATAAATTTAGTAACAAAAATCACCTATAGGTGCTATTTTTTTAGTGCTGTCGAAACAGATTGTAATTATTTCTGGCCACATATGCCTTCAAAGAGGGAAAGTTATTTTATGACCACCTTATAGTTCTGGAGATAAGAAAATGTTAAATATGATCGATTAGTTTCGAATCGAATTTATCTTGATTACCTGCCCAACCGTTTTTGTTTGAAAAACTCATCTAAATACTTCATATAATATTAAATTCATAATATTGTTATGTCATGCGATGAATATGCAGTAAAGAAATTTGACAAGCTGGACAGGCTTCAGAGAAACATTCAATTTTCCTGAACTATATATATAAATCTTCCACTATATATAAATTTCCAACAGGACGTGAAGTCGCATGGAATTCTTCAGATATAGTTTACTAAGAGATAGCGCCATAATTCTTATATTTTCCAAAACCTTCGTTTTTGTTGCCACGAAGTGATGTGCACTACTAATTTCTAAAAATCTCTTTCTAACCATAAGACAAAAGTGGCAGGGATACGCCTTTACAATTTCGTAAGAATATGCTTCCGATTTAACATTTATATACTTATTTCAGGCCGAAAAAATATTGGAAACAGAGTTCATGAAAATGTATGAAAACCCACTGGGACGAATTAAAGCTGACATGAAAACATTCGACACGCACCACTTGATAACATGTCGAGGAGGCTTCCATTTAGTAAAATCCCACTATAAGAGATGCTGTAAGTACATCATTTTTTCAAATGCCATAAAAATTTATCTGCATCGAAATCCATATTAAATTTTGAGTTCATCTTTTATCTCTATAGTTCCATGTCTCCCCGGCTATTATAGCGAACCCAACAGCATCAATTGCAGCTTATGCAACATTGGCTATTATCAAGAACACTATGGGAAGCACGAGTGCGATAAATGTGACGACGATAAGACGACAGAAACCATGGGAGCGAAATCAAAAGACGAGTGTGTTAGCCAAGCAAGTAAGTGGTGCTCTATTTCATATTTGAAATATATTCAGGAAATAGTACTTTGGTACACTAAAAACACAAGCAACAGAAAGACATCGAATAATTGCTCCGGATTAGGGATGAACTTTTCTTTCAACCGTTTAACTTTTTCGTACACGAAATATACAAAGTAAAAAGTATTGTAAACTCAAAATATTCTATATTGTAAAATCAAAATATTTTAACTTGACGTATCTCCACAACTTCGAAAAACATTTTTGAAATTACGTCCATCTTTCTGCTTCCATGATAGCTCAAACGCTTGCGAGCTATAAAAGTGAGCTATTTAAGTATGCGATCTTTGGTCCAAATTTGTAAAATTCTATCAAATTTTGTACATATAATTGAAATTTTGTACGAAATTCATTCCCAGGTTCCGTCTGGCTGTCCGAAAGCAAGTGAACACTATATAACCTCAAAACGTAAAAAGCAAGGTGGATTAAATTCGATTTGGAGGTTTATTATTTGTACTGTAGATTATTGTCGAATTTTGACCTTAAATCGTGAACAGACTGATCATCAATTACTCTGTATTTTTTGCATACATGGACATTCTAAAATGCAATTACTGAAAATCTTATTCGAGATACTGATACTTCGATTTTAGACATGATGACAATTTTTATGTCAATCGTTGGTTTCAATCGGTTGAAAAATCAGTGGGAGTAGTCTTCCTAAAATTTTCACGCCCACCCTCTGGTAAAGGTGTTCTCCCAGAAAACGCCTTGTACGACATTGGTGTGCAATAGTTAATGATACAATAATTATCCTTTGACGCGAATTTAGTATTTTTATTGAATCGCTTGCGTCATTCTTTGGCAAGTGTTTTAGCAATTAATCCCTGGCATGCCACTAAGAGAAGCCGAAAATAGAATGTGCTATAGACTCGTTCTCTTCAACCGACTGAAACAAAAATTGACACGAAATTATACTTGTAGTCACAAAAATGCCAAAACAAATTTGATATATTTCATTCTTTGCGTTTTTGGACATATTTCCGAAAATACAGACCGGCAGACGTAAACCCCTTGTCGTATTTGGCTCAAACTTTGGTATGTGTCTACAGTTAGACATTAAATCTGTGCACCGAATTTTATCTCTTGTTAATGTATATTCGGACAGACTTTCTCAGAAGGAATTTTACTCCGAATGAAATTTTATAGAAACCTTCAAATTTGATATAAAGATAGTATGCTTAATTTCATTTGTCTAGCTCAAACCGATCAAGTTATTTTTGTCACAAAAAAAGACATTTTTCAAAACTCCGGAAGATCTAAAAAGTCGAGATTCCAAGAAATTTTTGAAGATTACAATACTTTCTCTGTATTACGTATTCGAGAAAGTATAAAAGGACATCACAAACGCATACGATTTTCTTACCAAGCCCAAAACTCATGTGCGGGACATTCATTTGTGACTTTCCCGATCTTGCAATCAATCCACAATTTTATGGTGGAGGAGTTAACACTTGTTTTAGAGAGTATGAATGTTTCGGAAGAGACGCACCCCAGCTGGTTTTTCTTCCCTTGCAATGTTTCTTAAAATTTTTATAACAATGCGTGCATTTTGAAATTGGTTCTCAATTCCATAAACAGCTCCAACTTGTCCCATAAATAAGCTTCTTTAATTGTGAATAATCTCACTAATTTAGCACTGAATTTTCATGCTACGATGTTCTGATGTAGTATTCTCGATTTCATTTCGTTTAAAAAAATCTGTTGAATTTGGTCTATGTCAGTGTACTAAATGTAAAATAAAGTTTCCTCTTTATCCAAGTTTGATCTAGGATTTTCATCAACAATTATATGAAATTTTAAATATTAGCTAAACAATCTTAAATTGAACTCCCTTTCAAAAATTTCACAGTATATTGATTGCACCATTGATTAATAATATTTGCACCAATATATTGATTTATAAAAATATTATTGTATACAATATTTATTTAGATTACTTTTTTATTGTATGCATCAACTTTAAGATATACGACTCTTTTAATTGAAAAGGAACGGGAATTTTAACGAGAGCTAGAATTTATACTACTGTAGATAAACATACGATTTCAGTTTCATTTTACTTTGATTTTTATGCTTTGCTTTTTATTCAAACACATTTATTGAATAGTATTGATTGCTTTCGATAAATCTCGGTTTAGTTATATTAACGTCCCGTTGTAAAGCAACACTAGGGCTATTTTGGGACGGACCTCGTAATTTTGAACCGCGCTCAGATGACGAGGACGACACCTGAGCTGGCACCCCCCTCTCCACACCACACCAGCGGGAGGACGTTTGGCATGACGGGTTTAACGTGCAACAGACCCCCTTACACGACGGTTCTTCGGTGGAATCGGTCTCGAACCAGAAACTCTACGGCTCACAAGCCGACACCTTACCACCAGGTCACCGCGGCCCCTCGATACATCTAGGAAAATTGAGGAAACGCCTTCACTTTTTTTCTCCACTTATCAATTATGGTTTATCTCGCTGTGGGTCTTAGGACAGCCATGTTGGACCCAAACTAATGCGATTAAAAATTTTATTTAAATTTTATCCGCATCCAAGATACTTGGTTCCCAACTTAAATTCAAATTGCTTAGATGCAATTTTTACCAACCTTCCAAAACATGAAAGCGGGCAGCAGTTTAGGGGCATTTTATTTTTCTTTTATAATGGCATTAATAAGGTTTTTACGAAAAGAAAAACACTAACTCAAAATTTTCCCGAAGAAAAACGTTAATTTGTTTTCTCCCTTCTAGAGAAAGATTACTTGTGCTAATTCTTCTCACTGCCCTAATGGTTAAAAAAAATTGATCTAAAATGTCACATCCAATATACGAGTGAAATATGTTGGAGAATATTATATATATATATATATATTTCTCCAAACTTTTTTCACATCATGCATATATATATACAGCTTATCAAGTATGTCCAATCCAATAAAAATGGTGTAATAATGATTACGCTTTCAATTACTAAAAAGCTACAAATTTTATTAATATTGATATAAGATAGCTGCCCGATATTCAAAATTATGAACCTCATTTTTTTCAAAGCCTGTACCTTCCTATTTAATCCTTAAAGTAACTAATTATTCTCTTTTGAACCAAAATAGCATATTATCAATCAGAAATCTATCCACAGGAAGCTGTTTAAAAATTTTTTTAAGGTAACTAAAATTATTATTAACTTTGTCATTTATTTAACTTTTTCTCTATTTTCTTCCTAAATAGATACCGGAATATTCAACACCTTTAGAAAAGGAATCGTAGCATTGTTCACAGGATGAAAATTCATGGACATCTTCAAGCATGCATTGCATAGAATGTTGGATACATGATTTTAGGTATAACTGACAATAATCTCGTATTTCATTTCATAAAAAATATTAATCATTTTTGTAATAATTTGAAAGTTATATTTAAAATACGAAATTAAAATAGCAAAAAATATATTATGACTAATAATTTACTCATAAAGCAGAATTCTCTTTCTCTCCAAATCGCAGGTCAAAATTTGTCGCAGGAACTTTTACAAAACTGAATAGTACCGATATGAAATGTACAGGTCATTTTGAGAGTGTGGAACTAGAAGTCAATCTTTAATTCTAACTTCAATGCCAAATGTAATCTTTTGTTAAAATGGTTTAACATAAGGAGAATTGACGGTATTGTAAATATATTAACAAATCAGAATGTAGAGTTCCAATGCACAGGCAGACAGTTTGGTCCAGAAATTCCAAATTTTGTACAAATAGACCTAGGAAGATTAAAATGTACCCCTTCAAGAAATTTTTTTTAAAAACTAAATGTATTTTTATCCCACTTCCTTTATAAATTTTCACTTCGAAATTACTTTTACATGGTTAAAAATTAAAAAAAATACTTTCAATCGTATTGTTTTTACAAATAATCTTAATAGTAACAGTATATTTACAATATAGATAACCAAATTTAATTATATCCATGTAATTAAATATAGCTCACTAAATTTAATTACATAGCAATTAAATTGGCGTAGAGGAATCTAATTACATAAAAAAATTTTAAATTTACAATAAAAAATAAAATTTACAATAAATTTTGAATTAAAATTAATATTTATTATACAGTTTTTAAAAATCGATTTCGTAGATTGTTTGAAATAATTTGTGAATTGAATTTGAATAACTTGAGAAGAGAATAACTTTTAGAGTAGATTGCATAGATAAATTGATGCAATTAAATTCAAACATTTTCATAGTTCCAAATATGTAATCGTGCAACTTCCTTCAACTATTGAAAGCCAAAGAATGATTTATTTATTATCTGCACAATGTACAAAGTGGATTCATAGCATCACAAAAATCAACGTGTAATTGAAGTATAGATTAATCTGAACATTAGTGTCGTTTATTAATGACGCTATTATTTAGAGAGATTTGATGTATTGGAAATATTTACACTATATAGGTGTTAGGCTATTAAAGTATGCAAGTGAAACAATTTATTGTAAAGTGAACAAGTGCAAGGCTATTAAAAACAGCTGTAATGCTCACTACAATTGGTGTTTGAAAATACTTTGATTTAGGTGTCATGAACATCGAGTTATTCGTTAGAAATCAAACAATTAGTGTTCCCGACGACAAACCAACTAATAAGAAGATAGTTTCTCTTTAATTACACTATTTAAGCGCACTCAAAATGAAGCTAAAAATTTATATATCCAGACAGAGAGCACACATACACACTGAAACATCGGAGGAGAAAGGCATTTTGAATTATAGGAATAAAAATCAGTATTTGTAGGAACTCAAATTCAGAAAATAAAAATGAGAACCAGCGGCAGTGATCTCCCCAAACTTACTCTCATACTCCATCATGAAGATGTTATTCCTAAGAATGCCTTACTTACAGCATTGGCGTATAATAGTTGCTGAATTCACGCCAAAGAATATTTCGGATTTTCACCGACTCTGTCGTATCATCCTTGACGAGTTATTTGGCGATTAATAGTATACGAAAAGCAAATTTGTTTTAGATACGTTTTAACAAGTGAAACAAAACTGCACTTGTAGTCACAAAAATCCCAGATCCTTTTGTCCTTTGAGTAATCTCGTTTACATGTTTCTGAAAAAAAAATTATACACTATATATGTTAATTCTACGTAACGAATTTTATCTAGCTCACTTGGTTTTGTAATTATCGTGTTGACTTTTATTCGAAAACCGGACAGACGGCCTTCAGCCGATTCGATTTTATTCAAAATTAGATAGAAATCTGCAAATTTGATATAAAGATCGTATGCCGAATTTCAACAATCTAGCTCAAAGCGTTTGAGTCATCTTGGTAACAGGCAGACATTTTCTAAAAATGTTTTTTTCCCAACTCGGGGAGGTCTAAAGCATGGAGATTAGCCAAAATCTCGAATTCGAATTTTTTGACGATTGCAATACTTTCTCTATACTGCGTACAAGAGAAAGTAAACAGGTATAAATATCCATACCTTCTTAAGGTTTTCAATAATATAAGAATCTCGCGATCCGATAGTTAATGAAATAATGGAAACTGTTTGAGCTTTAGATAAAGATATAATTTACTGTCAGAAAATAGGCTAGAGAATAATTTTAAACGATTGTCAAATTGAAGGAAAAATTCACACGACTGCAATAATATTTTCGGAAGTTGTCGTAGAAATACGCCAAATTTTTAATTTATCAAAATTCTAATTAAAATTTTTAATAAATCGTTGAGATACGCACATTCTTTTGCACATTCAAGATATACATGCCGAATTGGTAGCTATAGATCAAACGGATTGAGCTATACACCAACACAGATACACACCTTCATCCGTATTATTAGTAGAGATGATACATTATATAAATAACGATCATTCTACAGTATATTACAAACATCGTGAAATATATTCTATGACACATTAATGTTGAATTATTTTTCTTTCTGCCGATATATATTTTTTTGAACGTGCTTCGATTAAGTAATTATGCTACTGGATTAATTCAAGTTTAACCGAGTTTTTTTTTCTCCCAAAATAAAATTTTAAATGGGATGGCAGAAAGTTAAGGAAATGAAAGCACAATGACCATATGATTATATGGTATACGATTTCTAAAATATTAAGAATTACATGAATATTAAAATTTGAAATTTAAAGCTTTAAAATCAAGTTACCTGCACAGATTCAATCGAAATTT
Organism: Argiope aurantia; assembly: GCA_026543865.1. Lineage (NCBI taxonomy): Eukaryota > Metazoa > Arthropoda > Arachnida > Araneae > Araneidae > Argiope > Argiope aurantia. Next base: position 105,707 of record JAPMOR010121353.1, on the reverse strand, counting down.
TACTTCGATTAACGAATCAGGCGAACCAGGTGGTTGCCAAAATCGGCTTGCTTAAAACAATACTTTGATTTGGTAAAATGTAATTTATCAAAATTGTATAGCATGATTTCGTCAATGGTATTAATACGATTGCCAAATAGTTGATTGCCGAATAGTAGGCTGCCAGTATTTTAAAAATAAATAATTCACACACATAATATACATGCACTCATGTTCAGGTTACGAATGTATACGAGATGAGAATGGTTTCAAGAAATTGTTTGCAGAAATTTTAGACTCAAACTTCTAAATAAGCATGAGAATATCTTTGAGCAATTTTAATTTAGCACTCAAACAAAACTTCCATTCCTACAAAAAAGAATGGAGTCCTCCAACCGAGTGCACAATATCTAATGATGCATTGTATTAAATTAATTTTCAAAACATTAATCTGGTTTTAAAAATAATCTGGTTTAAAAACAAACAGTTCCAAAACAATAAAAACTTAATAGTATCCAATACTCAGAATAAAAACTACTGCAACAAAAAATCGGCGTGAAGTAAAAAGTTATTTGTAGAGCTTTGAAGATTCGCTTTAGTGACTGAATATAATTAGAACCAACTGCATGAAAAATACTCCAAATTAATTACCAAGACAACATTAATGAAAATCGATATCAAAAACTTTCTTAAAACTTAATGTTTTAATAGTAACAGTTACTGAAACTAATGAAACGGCCACCATCTTAACCACTTGCGATGGAAAGACGTGACATGAACATCGAAATGCTTTTGTCACAAAATCGCCAACGACGTGCTGTACACCTCGATAAGCAATTATCACAAAAATAAATGTCTGCTACCTGTCGATTGAAATTGGGAGCAGGAGCACAAGCGTAGATCAAAAATTCATTTAGAATATATAATTCTTTGATTTCTATGAGGTATCCGACACTTCGTGCGACCTTGCTTCGAGTGATAGTGCGGTTTTGGCACACGCATCTATGAATACTTTGCTGGCACAAGTGGTTTAGTGGAATTAAATGAAAATCTTTAGATATACGTTAATTTTTAGAGACGATTTTACGGAGCATTTTTTCCAAATTGGAAGAAATCTAAATTTTGTAACGCATTTGCAATCAAATTTTTACAAAGAGATGAAATGCCGAAGGATTGCGATGAAATAATATTAACCTCTTTTTTCTCTACTCAAATGAAAGCTTATTAATGGACTATATATATCATTATTAATTTTGCATGTTAGAAAATTCAATCTTTAACGCTTACATATGCATCAGTTAAAAGATTTATCCTATTTTTCAAAAACGTGGCTTACTATCATAGATAAGTATTGATTGCACACAGTAAGAACAAGCTGGATGAAAGATCGTACATAAATTTATATAGCCCTCTGTAGCTTACACTGAGTGTAAACAGAAAGTAAAAGATAATAAACAATTTTAATGACAATAGAAAATATAGAGAATAAAAATATCTTAATTATCTAAGCACAGGATATTAAAGTTCTATCTCTTAATTTTCTTCAAATGTATAGAAATAAATTACCATAAGCACCATATCGTTTGTAAAAATTAAGAAAAATTAACGAAAACCGCAATTTTATTTCAGTCTTCGATTATTAATCCCTTTCGCCAAACCAATACGATTCAACGTTTTACCTATTTCATAACCATTATTTCGATTGCCTTGCCAACATTTCTCCGTCGGTAACTGCCATCTTTATTTTCTTTTTCATTATATTATGGCGCAGAAATTGAATTTAGAAAAAAATCAATACAGAAATACAGGCTAAAATTCAAATACATTATAAAATGGTACGATAGTTTAATCTTAGAAACAAACTTGCAATTTGTAAGCTTGCAATCCAATATTATATCAATGTTAATAAGATGCCTCCAGTACATAGATGCATTACGATTATTTCATTCTGTCCATCTTTCAACCACATGGTACAATAAATTACAGTTGCATTATTGAAATATTAGTTAAAGAATCACTTTCAACATCGGCAAACTCGATAAAAGCAAAATTAATGTTTATATATATATAACCATAACGAAGACGAAAAAAACTTTCTCAAAGTTAAATTATTTCTAGCTAGCCTAGTGCAATTGCCCACCCAACACACAGCACAACTATTAAATTGAATTCTTTAATCTTAACCGCAAATTTTTCCGAGAAGATTCTAAACGCATATAAGTATTTCCGGTATTACTTTCAATCGCTTTTCTATCGAAACCGATATATTTTTAAATAATTTTGAAGGGTTATTTATAATTCATTTTATTAAATAACAAGAGAAATTTGTTATTACTTCAAAAACGTATCCCAACAATTGGAAGATTATTAAGGGACTTTCAAATAACGCCACCGATTTCTAAATCAACTCAATCGAGGAGAAAATAGCTTAGCATGCGACTTTTATGCATGCTCACTTAAAGATGAAACATTACAGATTTTGTTATCAGAATTTCGGAAGTTTTTAATTATTTTTACAAATTAAAGAACTTTGTTTTTATATCTATTCCATCGAATAATGGTGCATTCAGCATTAAATAAGAAAACACGATAGCTTTTATAGAAGTTTTTTTATATTGTTCTAAATACCAAATTCCATAAGAACTTCCTTTCTATTTTATATTTGAAGGACAAATTTTAATCTAATATGATATGAAAATAGCAAAGAAATATTACTTGCAGTTAAACTGAATTTTTGATTTCATCCAATGAATAAAGTGAGAGAAAAAAATAAGAATCAATTCATGCATTTCAAATCTAACTAAACTATATGCCGACAATTTGAGAATTTTCAACTCTCATATAAACTATTGAATTTTCTTAACAAACAAGAAAATGTTTTTATAGTTATTATTTATTGCGCACTTACCAATATCATATCGACCACAGCAAAGCTTAGACATAATGATGATACACCTTCTATATAAAGTATATTTTGATGTCTTATACAGACGAATGATATCGTCAAAGAAATCAATGATGCCACAGCAAACTTCATCATTGTACTAATATTCTTCGTTAAAAAAAGGGGGGTCACAATGGCTAAGTGGTAAATTCTCAGTTTTGGGGATTGCGGCTTCGAAATCCCTTTGGGAACATTCGCTATGTATGTAAGGCTGGTGGTTTTTAACCCTTTGCACTCGGATGGTGCCTCTCACTTACCATTGAAGACGGTGCATCATTTTGACATTGTATTTATTTATTTTCCAATTTTGATTGCTAAAAATACATGGAGAATGGCAAAAAGATGCAAATAAATTTTACGGGGAAATTCAAATTCATGCAATTATATATATATTTATTTTTCGGAACAATAAAAAAACCTTTGTATTAGGTGAATAATTTTGCATCGAATTACTTTTCCGAGTGCAAAGGGTTAAATCTGTTTCGAAGGTCAATTCTCAGTTTTAACAGCGAAGTGATAAGGCATTGTTATGTTAAATTCTCCATAATTAGGTCAAATAACTTTAAACATATCTAAATTCCATCCAATTCACATAAGTTAATATCAATATCCCCATTGATGAACTCATGAAATAAAAATTAAGCTACTCCGAAGTTAGCTTTAACCCATCTCCCAAAATGAGCTAAAAACAGTATACATGAACAAATCAAGATTTTAAGATTTGAATATCTATCTCAAAGGAATTTCAACATTCGGATTTGTTCAATATTTAGAAAAGAAATTGAGCTTATTTACAAATTACTAAGTGATCATAAACTACTTTATAGAGCTAGGATTTCTAACATGTGACTTTGTCATTACTAGTTTACCTTACAATTTAGAATCACTTAAGACATTCTTAATATAAATAACTGGTATTAATTATAAACAGGATTGTAAATTTACTTTAGCGTTACTCAGGTTCTTACAAACATCCTGAACTATTTCAACAGCGCACAATTATTCAATAAGATTTCTTAAAAATTTGGCTGGCAGATGCAAATGGTGATCCGTGTAAAATCGAATGATTAATATTTCTACTTTTAATAAATAAGAATGTATAGAGAAATAAAACTCTCGATCATTTCCTAATAATGATGGATAATTCTTCCTCTGAGCTCGATGATCCATTTAAGAACTATAAGAATAACTGGAGAAATAAAATTTTTTAACTCACCATTGTTTCATAATAATGTTGGGGCATACAAGACAATTAAAAAATATTATTAATCATATAATTATTGTAGCATAAATGTACAAAAAAAATGTTAGTTATATGCACTTAAAATTATTAACATTTGTAAGGTATTGGTTAAGTTCTTATATGTTTCATAACGTTTACTAAATTAATGCAGCATTTATAAAAGCCAAGTTTCTGCTTAAATAACAATCTATACAAACGTGGATGTCAGGCAAATAAATAAAATTGAATACATTTTCATAGAATTACTAAAATAAAAGTAATAACCCAAAATAACTCATTAAGGCGGTGACAATTTACGAAGTATTAAAAAAACCGATATTTCCAACATATCGATTTTACGAAAAAAAAAAAAAAAAGATTTTTTGAAAAAAAATTGATTTACCGATGTTATGACTCAATAAGTCAATGTACATAATTAATGTTAATATACGATTCGAAGCAGATATTTACTTGAACTTTTATCAGTATGTTTTATAGATGAATTACTCTTCCTAAATCCATTTAATTATCCTATAAATGACTAACTCAAAATTATAATTTTCAAATAAAACGATGAATTATGACGAAATAATTACATATATTTGTAATTGAACTATTATTGCATTTTATATATAGTTTGTTGTGTAACAAAATAGTTTATTCGTTACACAATATTCGTACAGCACGCTACATGTTTATTGGTCTAAAATTCCTTCCAATCCGTTTACATCAAGCATTTAAACGGATTTCCTCTTTAGTTTAAAATTTGTAAGATTCTTTGAGCCAGTAAAAGAAATTTTTGATTTTAGTATTTACTAGCCGCCTTGTTTGTTCGCCCAGTTTATCAATTTTCTAGTTTGTTATATGAGTAGTTTGTTATTTGATAAATATGAATTCAATCAGTATACTGCAAATTAAAAAAGTATATATATTATATACTTTTAGTATATAATATATATTATATACTTTTACTAAAAGTATATATATTACGAAATAAAAGAGGAAGAATCTGCTTTTTATAGAACCAGTCATTAACTCCTTCTACCGAGTTAATGACTGGTAAAAACACACGGTTGAATGTTTGCTTCCCTTCATAGCATTTAAAAGCATTTTTTCAGATAATGAATCAAATGGAATTAAAGAGGAAATTGTACAGAAATGAAATTGATATCATTAAAAAGATAATTTTTTAAGAATTAAGATAATACAGAGATTACTTTTAGTAAGATAATTGTTTCAGTAGATATGATTTATCAGTTTCCATAGGTCATAACGATATGGCTTGACTTAAAATTAATGTACGGCCGCCAAAATTGAAATATTTTGAAGCGATTTTTCTAAAAGCCATTTGTTACCATTTCTATATTTATCCAGAATAGTAGTTTTGGGGCGAGTTTTTGAACAATTGGCAAGATTCTGATGTGCTTGTCGAGAAACTTTGCCGCGATTACCTATCTCGAGATGGTTAAGCCTATTTTTGCCCTCAATTAAACTTTTTGTTTGAAGTCTTTTTTTTTATTTTATTTCTTTTATATCTTTTTTTCTCTGACTGAATGTACTTTTTGGTAAAATGGCGAAACATCTCCAGAATATTTTTAATAATATTTTGTAGCTCCACTATTTAGCTGAGCGAGGCGCTGGATTTAATGTACCTGCAAAAATATTCAATAAAAGAAGTAATCTGATATTCGCACGATTTGTTGATATTTGAATGTTGCCATTCTACAGTTAACAATAAGTGCGATTTCTGTGCCACGTACGCCTGCTTTTTATAGAGAGAGAGATTGTTTATTGAAAAATTTAATTTAAAATTTTGATGTATATAATATATATTTATTATAGAATAAATTTAACACGTCAGCGAAATTCATTGTTCTTTTGCCCCCTAAATTTAGTATATGTATATAAGTATATTAAAATTATCTCTGTTTTTTTAAAAAATATTTATTACAGTATTCAAATTTTAATCCGTATGGGTTAAAATATAAATTGCAATTTTTGTGACAATTTACAAAAAATTCCGGTAAATAATTAGTGGATTTACTAGCAATAATAAAATCGGGAATGCAACAAAAATCTTACTAAGGGAATAAAAATCTGAAACTTATAAGTTGCAAGTTTAATCATCGTTTGATGAATAAATTTCGTTTCGCATCTAACTACCAATGCAGATTGAAATTTCATAAAACAACTCTGAATTACGTTACGATTTAATTTTTTAGTCTTTTTTTTTAATTCACTGTCGTTTCTGCAGTATATTCCTTTTTTAAAATTTTCAAAAATAAGTAATTTTTCGAGATTTGTACCTCTAAAAATATTGATTCAATTCAATATCATGCATCTTTTTATTAAATTACACGTTTTTTTAAAATTTATGATACAGATTATTTTTCGTGGTAGATCGATTCACTAGTTATTTGATAATAATCTAAATTTTGATGTTCATCAATATTGATCCAGCGTTTAGTGATGATAGAGCTTGAACGAACTCTCGAGCTTCTGATTCTGATCGAATATTTACACTATCGAAAATTAAGCCTGGTAATATTTTCTGATTAGATTCGGCAGCACCGCTTTGGAAAAGAGCATATATATATTAATGGACTGAATGACCATTATCATTCGGATTCATATCATTTATGTATGAGTGGAATATATGTTGAGATGTTATCCTTTTATTTCATGTAATACATAAAATTTCAAAAATACATAATTTTTTGAACCCTTTAGTTTTAAAAGTATTAATTCGTTTCAACATATTTATTGATTTCACTTTGCCTTTATGATAAGTATTGATCAGGGAATTTTAATAACAAACCGGCTCACACGCCATATGCCACCATGTGTTTGGCGCAGCATAGTCTAACGAGGTTCTTGTGCCATTAAAATCAGCCAACCACACGCCATATGATAACTGTTTACATTTTAAGCCTCTCAAGTGTTCAATGCTGACCATGAAGTTTCAAGAGCACTGAGAATCAGTTTCTGGTAGTATTTTCCTATTTATTTCGGTAGCATGAGAAAAAAATTTCTATACTGATAAAATAGGCGATGTTAATATATGGCGGTGAAATAAAAATGCTTTTTCGGTTTATTTCAAATTATATGATTGAGTAATATGCTGCACATTATAATTCCAACATATTAACTTCTGCGTTGAATTTCTAGAGAATGTAATTTATATGGGTCCGCCGGTTACCGGTTACCCCCACGGCAGTCAAGGTGGTAAATATATATATATCACTGAATAGAAAGCACAGATTATTATTTTTTTTTTGTTAAAAAAAAAAATGCTATTTTTATAAAGATGATTTTTAGTGGTAGCTTTTCAAACTATAATTCTTTTCAATAACATTTTTTAATATTCTAATTTTTAATTTTATAAATACAATTTTACATTATACCTTTACAATTTGTTAATAGAATGACCAGAAATATCATTGATATTCGAAAAGTTTAAATTGTTTAGATATAACTTCACGTCCATGATTCCATCAATTGTCAGACAATAAAACTGCCCCATTTTATTGTCTTATATATACCTTGGCTTATATATGGTTCTACGACACTATTAAAAAAAGTATGTATGTAGTTCAGCACTCTTCTAAATTTCGCGGTACTGCAGTTTCATTTTTTTTTATTACTTTCCCATATACGAAATATTATAATCACCAAATAATTCGAGAATAATTGGAGAATTTGACGAATTTTCATATTTTAGACTTCCCCGAGCTCAAAAAACACATTTCTGGAAAATGCCTGTCAAACTAAAAGAAAATGCTTTGAGCTAGGCGACTAAAATTTGGTACAGTCTTTTCACAGAATTTATCTATCAAATTTTGATTAAAATCTGTTGAGTGGAAGTTTTTCTGTCCGGCTGTTCGAATATAAGGCAGATAAACTGCGGCTCAGATTTAACATCTGAAGTGTAGACACCTCTCAAATTTTCAGCCAAATCCAATAAAGGGTTGTCCATCTGTCGGCCTGTATTTTCAGAAACATACGATAGTGATAATTCAAAAATGTAATGACTTAAATGTATCAAATTTGGTATGCGATTCAGCAACTACAATTACAGTCCAGCAGTAAATTGTCGTTTCAATCCATAGGGTATATACGTCTAAAACACAAATTCGGCTTTCATATACTTTTAACCTTATAACAGTGATTAGCTTAGAATTCACTATGAATTTCAAATAGAACTATAAACTTCACATACCCATGAACATTCATAAAGCGAAGATCTCATAACATTTTTTTTTCTAGGAATCTATGATTTTCAATTAGAAAACTACTGTGTCACGTATAAAATTCTTATCTTCCGTATAATTTTTTTTTTTGTATACTTAATACTGTCAAAAAGTGACCAAGGATTTTGTTGATATACAGCTTTTTTTTTTTTTTGTTACAACAAATTAAAGATTGGAAATCGTTGCCAGTGAGATAAGTTATTTTTAACTTCTATTCCACTAATCTTTTTCGCAACATGGAAGAAATTTAAAAATTTAAATTCGATTAAACTTATTTATAGTGAATATGGTCTCCAAACAGAAATCTTTAAGATAGGTTTTACTTAATAGAGGATGCAGTAAAATACAAGCGCTGCTAATAAAAAGCAGCAAGTACGATTGAACAATTTTGATTAATTAAATAAATATCTTTGATTGTTTTATTTTTAAGACTTTTTAATTCTAAAAATCTAACAAAGTATAATAAAGCATTTTGATGCAAATTCATATCATTTATGATGAACAAAAATGCGACTAATAAAATAACACCTATTTAATAATATTATGATGCAAAATTAGCATCATAATGTTATTAAGTCAATATATTATTAAATTAATGCTATTGTGTTAATAATATTTATTAAGAGTTTTAACACACTGGAATTTCTATATATCGCCCCCCCCACCCCAAGAATCTTCAAAGTTCGATATATGGAGATTAGAATACGCATGTTAACCAACATTGGAATAATAAATTATCAAAAAGGATAAATAGCTACTTTTAGTTTCCTTGTGTCAAATGCTGCAAAAGCTACTACAAATATTCTCGAATGGAAAATTATCCAGATTTAATATTGACGAAAAAGCACGAATTTATTGTTATCTAACACTGCAACCCTATTTGCTGTCATTAAATCTTAGGCACATTTTTTAGAATTTTAACGCATTCTTTTTCCCATCAGCAATATTAAACTATTCAATCACATAATCTTGATATTCACTACTATTTACTTACCTTTTACCGATTTAATAATATATATATTTTTAAATGAGTATTTTGTTATATATGTATGCAGAAATTTTAGACTCAAGCTTTAAAAAAGGCAAGAGAGAAATCTTTGAGCACATTTAATTTAGCACCCTTCTACTGTCCCATTACTATGAAAGTAAATGAGATACTGGAGAATGCATAACCTTCAACAATAAATCACAAGGCGGAAATTCTAAATAGGCATTTTCTGAGAAACAAATCCTTTTACAGTATACACCAATAAAATGAAAAGTAGAAGACGCATCTTTTCAACATGCATTAGAAATTTAGTTTAGTAGTCAATTATAAAATTGCTTTCTTTTTGGAAATGGACAGATTTCAAACAGAAAAGCTAATCTTTGACATGTTTTCCTTCTTTTCACCCATTTTCCATAATCAACCCTAATTTTTGCATACTAAAAATAATTTACTCTAAACAGCTGTTAAATGTTCTGTGCTTTATATATATATTTTCAATTTAGTAATAAAAAAAGGGAGTTGTTAGATTTTTCACTATCTTATATCTAATATGAAGATGACTTTAAAGGTAATCTAATTTTTAACATTATCCAAATTCACTTAATCAAAGAATACTAAAATACCCCCTTTAACAATAATAAAAAAAAAACTTTCTGAATTTCAAACTTCTGTAACTGTCTTATATTGCACGATGATAAATCATCCCAGAAGTAAGAGAATTCACAAAAAACTGAGTTGAAAAAAAAAAGTCTTTCATTCCAAGCTAGGCATTCAAACCTAGATTATCCATTATTTAAAATCTATTCAATCCTATTATAATGACCTTCAGATTATTCATACAATTATATGGATAACAAAAACAATTCACACAATTTTTCATCTGTTAAATATTAATTCAAAAATGCATATGAAACAAGTTACACAAGGATTTAATGAAGTATCAGATTGCAATTAATACATTTTTTAATATATTCGAAAACTAAACGAATATATTATTAATTTTTCGTCTGATAGCAATACTTATATTCTTTTCAAATATTAACATCCGTATTTGAATGAATAATTTTCAACAAATAGAAAGAATAATGCGGATAAAATCAGAAGCATTTTTCTGGCCAACATTGAGGCAAGAAGAATTGGGTGGAAATCAAAAAACAAATCAATGCCGATTATCAATCAGGTTTTTTTTTTTTGTCCATCTTTGCTCTTTACGATTGGATCAAATAAGATTAATCTGTCGCGATTGCAATTTGATTTAAAAAAAATTTCGGAACTTTTCTTTTTGGTAAATATTAATTTTGTTAAAAGCTTTTTCTTACAACTAAGCATTATTTTGTCACACAAGCAGATTTGCCCATTTCCATATCAATTTTACGGATTAAAAGCTCCAGCATTTTGTCGATACTAAATATTGATGTACCATAATCCTTTATTCTACCGAATTCTTAACAACTAATGAAACAGTACTTGAAGGCTTTGTCAGAGATAATGCATGGAGAAATTTTAAGACTCATACATCTATATACGCATTAAAACACCTTTGAGCACATTTAACTTAATCTTTATTTCCCATTACTACAAATGTAAATGATACTTCCTAAAGTGGATACATTCTACAATAAATAAATAACTAAAAAACAAAGGTGGGTCTACACTCAGCCAGCTACAATCCACCCAGTAAGACCCCGCATGCGCAATCTTCTTTCTGAACATGCGTGACTTACTGAAATTTTATAACTGGCTGAGTGTAAACTCACCTTAAAAATAAATCGTCATATTCACTATCCATGCATTTCCAGAATCGCTAAATGATTGGTTTGTTGAAATATTCATCTTGCATGATTTTTGAATTCGCATTTAAAAATTTCATATCTGAAACTCGGAATTCAGGTGCAAAATTACAATTGGAACACCTTTTGAAGTTTATAAATTCATTGAAATGCGAGACAGCTTTAATTTCAACGTTAGAAACATTGTAAATGTCAAAGATTATCATGAAAGAAACCTTTCCAGTTAATTAAAATTAAATTCTTTGCCCCTCTTTGAACGAATGAAGAAATTGAACTAGATAGAAACATTCAAGAATTTTGTAAAGTTATTTCCAAGTCAATTTTCGAATCCAAAACATAAAAATAATCAAAGTTATTTATTTTCAGTTTTAAGTAATAAAGAATAATTTTATTATAGGACAAGAATGCCTTCCATAAGTGGAAGATGTTAACAGGCAAATATAAAAAACATGCAAAACTCGAATGGCTTCACAATTGATATGTCAGATGTTCGAATTTGAATCATTCAAAAGATCAAAATAAATCTAAACCTTTCAATAAAATCTGCACATTAACTCTTTGTTTTTTAAGCTGTCTTACATTAAAAAAAATTACCTATATATAATTCTTAGGAACATAATAATGCAAAATTTGTAATATGTATTTTGACATATTGGTATTTATATATATCCCCCATTCAGAATCTTCAAATAGTTAGAAATTACACAATATATGTAAACTACGAAATTGTAACTATATATATATATTGACAAATCGCAAAAGATTAAAAAAAAAGTTACGTTTAGTTTATTATTTAGTCGTGGCAGCTATTATGAATAAAATTGAATCGGTGTAATCTCTACCGTGTGTAATATTGAAGAAAAAGAAACATGATTTTATTTGTATCACATTTCTCCAAACTCTATTTCCTGACATCATTTTATAGAACTTTCACAGATTCTCTTTCTTTTGCACACCAGCAATATCCAACTATCAAATCGTATAAACCTGATATTCACTACTTACAATTTTTCGGATTTAATAAATTTTTTTAATAAAATTAACATTTTGTTATATATATGTATGCAGAAATTTTAAACTCAAGCTTTAAGAAAAGCAAGAGAGAAATCTTTGAGCACATTTCATTTAGCACCCTTCTACTGTCCCATTACTATGAAAGTAAATGAGATACTGGAGAATGCATAACATTCAACAATAAATCACAAGGCAGAAATTCTAAATAGGCATTTTCTGAAGAGAAATAAATCCCTTTAAAATATACACCAATAAAAAGAAAAGAACCAGACGTATCTTTTCAACATGCATTAGAAATCTAGTTTAGTAGTCATTTATATAATTGCTTTGTTTATGGAAATGGACAGATTTCAAAGAGAAAAGCTAATATTTGACATGTTTTCATTCCTTTTCTATAAACAACCCTAATTCTTACATATTGAATTTAATAATTTATCGTAGAGAGCTGTTAAATGTTCTGTGCTTTATATTTTTCTTTAAAACTAGTAATCACAAAAGAGTTCTCAGATTTTTCACTATCTTATATCTAGTATGAAGAGGGCTTTAAAGCTAACCTAATTTTTAACTTTATCCAAATTTACTCAATCAAAAGATACTAAATGTCCCCTTCCCCCTTAACTAAAGTGAATATTTTTCTTTCCTGAATCTCAAATTTCTGTAACTGTCTATCTACGATTTTTCAAAAATCTTTAATTCCAAGCTAGATATCTAAGCCTAGATTCTTGAAAACCCAATATTTAATACATATCTAAACCAATTATAATGATCTTTAGACTATTTATATAATTATATGGGTAACAACTTTCGCACCATGTCTTATCTGTTGCATATCAATGCAATAGCACTTCAAAAATGCATATGAAATAAATTATACACATGAGTATTTAATAAAGTATCAAAGTGCATTTAATACATTTTTTTTATTGAATATATTAATTTCGTTTATATATCATCGTCTGACGGCAATTCTTTTGTATTTTGAAAATGCATTTAATACATTTTACAATTACAAATATTAATATATGTATTTGAATGAATTTTAAACAAATAGAAAGAATGTGAACAAAATCGGAAGCATTTTCTGCACGCCAATATTAAAGCAAAAACAAATAAATAACGATTATCAAAAATCTATCAATTTGTCTGTTGATTTTTGCTCTTTATGATTTATTTATTTAAACAACCGAATGCTTTCTGGAAAAAATGCAAACGATAATTTAAAGAAATTATTTTCACTCTGTTTTTGTAAATATTAGTTTTATTAAAATTCTTTTCTCACAACTGTGAGCGTTATTGTGACACACAAAATTATATGTCAAATTTGTCGATTTCCAGGTCAATTTTACGGATTAAAAGCTCCAGCATTTTGGTAATTAGAAAAGTTTTGTTTATAACATTTTATCGATACTAAATGATGATGTACCATAATTCTTTATTCTACTGAATTCTTAACTAATGAAATAGTACTTGGAAGGATTTGTTGGAGATACTTTAAGACTCATACTTCTATATAAGCATCAGACCATTTTTGAGCACATTTAATTTAATCTTCACTTCCCAATACTACAAAAGTGAATGATGTTTCCTAAAGTGCATACATTCTACAATAAATAAAGGTGGCTTTACACTCAGCCAGCTACAATCCATCCAGTAAGACCACGCATGCGCAGAAACTGTACAGTAGAAGTACTTGTCCTGTCGAGACAAGAACTTGCTATTGTCTGCTCTGTCAGCGCAGACACAATCTTCTTTCTGCGCATGCGTGACTTACTGGAATTTTCTAACTGGCCGAGTGCAAACCCACCTTAAAAATAAATCGCCAAATTACTGTCCATGCATTTCCACAACCATTAAAAGATTGGCATGTTGAAGCATGATTTTTAAGTTCGCATCTAAAAATAATTTCCTATGCGAAACTCAAAATTTAGCAATAAAATTACAATTGAATACACTTTGAAGTTTATAAATTCACTGAAATGTGGGACAACTTTAGAAACATTGAAAATTATAAAACAATATCTTAAATAACCTTAACTGATTAAAATGATAAATATTATCACGAACAAAATCTTTCCCAGTTAACCTAAATTAAATTCTCTGCCGTATTTGAAAAAAAAAAAAAAAAAAAAAAAACGAACTTGGTACAAATAAGCGAGCATTTCTACCAAGTTATTTTTAAATCAATTTTCAAACCCGAAAGTTAAAAATAATCAAAAGTTACTTATTCTCAGAATTAAGTAATAAAGATTAGATATTTTTTTATAATTAAAAATGCCTTCTGTAAATGGAAAATATTAACAGGCAAATATTCAAAACTAATGACTTTAGATTTTTAATTGATATATCAGATGTTCGACATTAAATCATTCAAGAGATCAAAATAATTCTAAACCTTCTAACAAAATCTCTTTATATTTTTTAAGATGTCTTTAATTTCAAAAAAATACCAATATATAATTGTTAGTAACATTGCAAAATATGCATTATGTGTCTTTGACATGCCGGAATTTCTCTATATATATCTCTCCACCCCCCCCCCCTCCTTAAGAATCTTCAAAATTCGACAGTTAGAAATCAGACAATATATGTAAACTACGACAATGCAATAATATATACTTTATTTAAATTAATCACTAAAAACGAAAAGATGTTACTTTTAATTTCTTTAGAGTGAGTGCCTTGATAGCTATTAATAATAACCTCGAATCGGAAACTTTCCCGTCTGTAATATAGAAGAAAAAGAAGCATGATTTTTTTTATTATTCTAACCTCCAAATCCTATTTAATGACATTAAACTCTGGTAGCATTTTATAGAACTTTAACAGATTCTTTTTCTTTTGCACACCAGCAATATCTAACTACTCAACACATATCCTTAATATTCCATACTACTTACTTAAATTTTCCGGATTTAAAAACAAATAAAAAAAAGAGCAGTTATAAATGTATGCAGAAATTTTAGACTCAAGCTTTAAAAAAAACAAGAGAGAAATCTTTGAGCACATTTAATTAATTTAGCACCCTTCGACTGTCCCATTACTATGAAAGTAACTGAGATATTGTAGAATGCATTATGTAAGACATCAAATTAGATAGTTAAAATTCTAAATAGGCATTTTCTGAAGATAAATATTTAAGTTCCTTTATCTTATATGTTGATAAACTTCTCCAGTATGTTTCCCGACATTATTTCAGAACATTCTAAAAAATATGCTGGACAGCAGCAATATCCAACTATTCAATCATAACTGATATTCACGATTACTCAACTTTTCCTGAAGCAATAACAATTCAAAAAACCTTACAAAAAATGATAGTGATGGGGAAGGATAAAAGGAGCACGTGGATTCAGAAATTTTCAATCTCCGAGATTTGATATTCAATTAGGCCTGGCATTTCTTGACTGAACAAAACATTAACATTTTTTTTTTAAATCTTTACAAGAGGTGAGCATATCGTTATTTAAGTATGCAGAAATTTTAGGCTTAGTTTTAAAATAAGCAAGAGACAATCTTTCAGCAATTTTAATTTATCATCCTTTAACCATCTCATTACAATGGAAGTAAATGAGATTCAAGAGAAAACATATTTAACAGTAAATCGCATGGTAAATTGGCACTTACTGAAGAAAAATAAATCCTTTTAAAAATATACACCAATAATAAAAAAAGCAGAACGAAATACATCTATAAAGCATGCATTATAAATCTAAAAATGTAGTACTCAATTATCCAGCTACGAAATTATTTTGAAATCTGCTCATTTCCTCAATCAAAAACCAAAGTTGATATTTGCTAGGTTTTCATTTTTCTTCCAACTATTTTCAATCTTCACATGCTCGGAAAAAAAATTTAAAATTTATCCCAACCAACAATTAAATTTCTGTGCTTCATATTTTTCATTGTTTTAGTTATTGCAAGAGGAAGAATTTTCATTTTTATATCACACAAAATATCAAGTTATTCTATGTGATACAAGGCTGACATTAAAGGTAATCTAATTTTCTGCACAGTCAAACAAAGGACACTAATGTTATTTTTTTAAAAATCTTTTATTAATATTACTTTCTTTCTCAATCTCAAACCTTTAACTGCCTTAAGGTGTGGTGATTAATCAACATAGACACAAAATAGCAAAAAGTTGAGCTGAAATATGCACCTCAACAAAATCAACTGTAATTTGTTTTAAAAACTTAAATCTCAAAAGTCTGAGATTTACATTATTTAAAATTTATTCAAAAAATTAGAACTGTTTTTAGAATATTCATATAATTACATAACCGGAAATTACTTCACAATTTATATGATAGCACTTCAAAAATATATATAAAATTATAAACACAAGCCTTTAATAAAGTAGTGCAATGGTTTTTTATTTGTTGAATATATTAATGGTAACACTTTTATAAGGAAACTTGAATATTAACATATTTGAATGAATAATTTAAAAAAAAAGGAAAGAAAATACATTAAATTCAAAGCATTTTCTCCTCATTAACATTACAGCAAAAATGACAGGATATCTAGAAACATTAATGCTGATTACCAAAGCAAAATCCAACAGTCTTTTGTATACATTATTTTCTCAGTTCCCTTTTGTTCAGTACCTCTTTTAGAAAAAAATATTGTTCATCTAAAAAATTGCTGTATCGAGTTTAAGTAAGCTACTACAGTCAAGTTTCTGAAAAGTGGGCCATAATGATCAAAAGTTGAAAAACCAATACCCTAGAAGATGATATAGAATAAAAAGAAATAAACCACATACATAACCAAAAACCACATACTCATATTTTATTCATCAACTATCTTTGTAACATTTTATAACAGCAGAAAATAAAAATGAGCACGAGGCGATGGGTTGGAGCTGCATATATTGCACTTGCTTCTACAGAGAAACTAAGACAATTTACCCAGCAATAAATATTATTGAGACTGAAATTAAATTACGATGAAATTTAAAAACTACAAGTTCCATCATCATTTTGTTGCCTGCTCTAGATATGCAATGATGTCTGCTCGCTCATTCTTTTTCTTTAGACCAGCGAACACCATCTTAGTTCCAGGAATGTATTTTTTAGGATTCTCCAGGTACACATAAAGCGTGTCTCTGTTCCAAGTAATGCCTACAAGAAAATTTACCATTTTAAAAGAAACAAATTGAAACTGGAATAAGAAAATAAGTAAAATGCTGAGAACTTTACCAAAAAAGTTCATTAACTAGGTCATTACTTAATAACTAAAAAATTAACAGTTATAAATAAAAATAAATTTTCTGATGACTTAATAAATAATAGTATGGGCTCAGCTCCCGTATACGGCCTCCGCCAAATTGGCGAGAAAGTTGGCGATAAACGGTAATTTCTGGTTGCCGTCATCGGCTTATGTATTCTTTATGGTAACCTGAAACCGTAGAACATATTCAGTATTTTGTGTTTTTATAAGGAGCAGCTCACATATATAGCTATTAACTTTTATAAACTATTCTTTTAAAATGAAAAAAACATCAACGTTTTCATGAGAACATATTCAGCATAAAATTAAGAAATCATTTTTAAAAATCGGAGCAAAAATAATTTCATCATCATTTAATATTAATTTTGAGCATTTCATTATACTTAAAAGCAAGTGAGCATTTCATCATGCTTCATTATACTTATAATTAAACAAATCGTTTCATTTGGATCTTTATCTTAAATATTTCAATATCCCCTCCCCCACACTTACGCTTGTGTATTTTGTCAGTCCTAGGATTAAGCCTAAACATGGCTTCCAAAATTAGTCAATAATCACAACATTTACTAGTGCATTTTTTCAGTCTTAGAAAAAGCCTAACGTGGCTTCAAAACTTCCGGTTAAGAATCGCAACATCCTAAACACGCATTATTGGCGACTTCTTGGCGAAAAAATTGGCGCTACTAGGCCGTACACGGGAGCTGCTCCATAGTATGTATTAAAAGTAAAAGAACAAGAAATTGATACATTATTTAGGCAACAGAAGACACAGATGGAGATAATTTTCTTTTTTCATTTATAAAACTACAACTGAAAAATTTAAAGACAATTTTATAGTTAGATATTTATTCCATTATATCCTTAAAATGACTACTCTGAAGGACTTTACAAAAATACAAAATAAAATTTCATTTTTATACTGAGATATGCACTATTATAAAATCAAATAAGTTTTCAATTATTAATACTGAACCAAGAATAAATTTTAAAATACATAAAAATGCAAAAATTGATTCTCCACATTTTCAATTTCTATGATATGAAGACACTAGTAACTGGAGTGAAAAACTTCACTAGAAAAATCAGATTATGGCTTTTAAACAGGAGAATTGATCTACAAAAGCCAAATCTGGACTGATATTCTTGAGAATATAACAAAATAAAAACATGAATCATCTGTAAGTGGCAAAATAATTCAGGACAGCCTCACACGTCCTAAACTATTTCATCATCATATAAATTTCACTTGTAAAATTCAGTCATTTTCATTCTCGATGAACAAACAATCCTTTTTACTAAAAACCGACATTACAGTGGAATGGCAAACTCATTTAAACCATCACACATTGCAAACTATCACATTTTGTGTTTCGATTTTTATAAGCTTTTCTGCAGAATGTAGGTACAATGCAAAATATGTTAATGGATTACGAATATCAACTTGCAATAACTACAATGGGAAACAGTTTTATACAAAAATGCCAATACCAAAAACCAACCCCAATATGAAACTTTTAAACTATTGCAGATTAAGAAAAGAAAATAATAGAAAAAGGCACTAAATAAGTATGAAAGATAATTTCTTCTAAAAAGACAAGATTTATAATTTTCAGTACAAAAACGAAATACAATATAATAGACTATTAAGAGAAATGTATGCAGAAATTTTAGCCTCGGACTTCTAAATAAGCACAAGAATATCTTTGAGCACATTTAATTTAGCACCCAAGGTCGATCCCATTCCTATATTAGTGAATGTGACGCCAAATAATAAGTGCATAATATGCTTCAATACATTATGTAATAAATTAAACACATCATCATCATCTTTAATTCAATTTTCTTACCAATACAAATTACAAAAAAATTAAGACAAGAAATAAAATTAAATTAAAAATTTGTGTAAAATGAGATCATTCCAAAAACATTTAAAATAAAAATATATATGGTCATATTTATTAAAGTAATAATTTTTAATATTGTACTGCATTAATTAAACTCGAGATAAAAATCCAGCATATAGTAATAACATCCACTTCCTAAAAAGATAATTATGCTTCATTACAGGATGACAAAGAATTCAATTATAAAAATATATTAATTATTAAATCATTTGTATACGAAAACTCAAAACCTCTTATAAAGGATTCCGATTACAGTGTTTCCTTCCTTTCAAATAATTAGAAGCATTCTCCTTGACAATGCAGTTACAATTTTTATTTTTCTTCCGATTAGAATATGTGGAAATTGATTAAGAGACAAGAATACAGAAATATTAGTGCTATCAGAAAACTAATCATTTACAGTATAGTAACTACATCAAAGCAAGCAAAGAAAGTTGCTGCGGAACATCCATACTATCCGAAAATAAGGAATGAAACAAATTTAGGCCTATTCTATTAATATACTAATAAAATATAACAACTGCTTAATATTGCTGTGATATTTTTTTTCTCTCTACAACTGAAATTACGGAAAATATTTCAATTTTTAACCAACAAATCTTAATACTTGTTTTCCCAAATATGGGGGGGGGGATTAAGTTTTATACACAATTTCAACAATTTACCAAATTATTCGAATATCAAATGCATACAAATCAACAACCGATACAATTAATTTTTAAGAACCAATAAATAAAATGTAAAGCAAATTAACTTTGATAAAAGAAAGATATATTAATAAAAAATTATATAATAAATATGGCAATCTTAACATGCAAATACCATACATATACAATGCAACAAGAATTCTCTGTTAAGAAGCAAAATCTTCAATATTCATATAAAACAAACCTTTGCTTTTGTTAGCTTCTGTATATACAAATCCTGGAGCCTGTCCAGTTTTACGTCCTATTAGACCATTGAGATTAGGTCCAACCTTGTGCTTGCCTCCTTTCTCAACAGTATGACATTGGGAGCATTTCTGAACGAACAACTTCTTACCCTTCTCTGGATCTCCAGCAGGAATATCTTCACCCATTTCTAAAGATAATAAAAAAATTACAACAACTTTTCAAAATAACAAATTACACTTTTTTGAAGAATACAGAAACCCTTTTCTATTTAAGGTAAAAAATTTCTACATTAATTTTCTAAGAATTTATTTGGAGATTCGGAAAAATATTTTAGGTTATATTTAATTAGCAAATATCTAATATTTTTATAAACTCATCAAAATGAATAGTTATTTCATGAAAAGGAATGACAAGAATTTTAAAATGAAAGACATTTCAGCTGTTTAGCTAGATTTTCAATTAAAAAATTTTTAAGTGTTTTGTAGTATTAAAAATATAAATTACGAAAATTTTATTTTATGAGTATCTCAAGTCGAAAGTGAAATTGATATTATCTTTTAAACCATTTGAATATAAATACAATTAAGGGAATAAAAATTATCTTAATACAAACAAAAAAAATTCAAGCAAATGCATATAGTGTAAAACAAATATGCAAACATTGCCTAAAATAAAATTAAAATAATTTTATAATTGTTTTAAGTATATACTTAATTTAATTATACTAACTGTATTAAAGTTTGAAAATCAATTGTAGGGCAAGAAAAATATTTTGATTTCCAGAAACCGCTCTTGTGATTTCAATTATCCTAATTTGCAACAGGAATTGTAAATATCAAAATTCACCAAAAAAATATTAAGATAACAGTATTTTTTTTACAGAAAATTTCATCCCGATTAATGAATTATAGAAAATAAATATCTGAAAAAAATAACAAAATATGAAGAAACGTAATATATTACGTGTTATAATTCAACGAATTCAATCACTCTAAAAACAAATCACAAAATTTCTAAACACGAGGAAATAAAATTGCAATGTAGTAAGTATTTTTTTTAAAATTCGTAAATATGGTGACCTAAATTTGAAATAAATTCCAATTTATTTATTTTTCCTATTACGAATGCAATAGCCGGGAAATGTTACGTAATCCTACGCCATGCTGTAACTCTTGCTTTTAAATAGCATTAAATAAATGTGCTTAGTAAAACGTGTTAATATTGTAAAAAATCTCAACTTTTACCACGTGCAACTCTACGAATTCAAAGTATTTTTTACTACCATTGATTCATTCCTTACTACCTGTTTCACATTTACATTGCACGAGTCGGTACCACTTGATTACAATAAATACATTATACTAAACACACATGAAACGTAAAAGGAAAGCATTTACTAAAATGAATAAAGTTATTCTTACCTGAATTTAAATAATTTTAAAATTTACAAAAAAAATTGTTGAATTTAGAGCCAATTTCGTTGATTTTTCAATCAAATATCGATGGACGATGTTGACCGCACCACCTCAAAGGACAAAAAGAAGTCAAGTCATACGAAATAATAATTCGAAGAGCATGCGCAGAGGTTACTAAAATCATTGCCAAAATATCAGATTTTTATATTTATAGTTATTTTTTTTATATAAAATTTTTTTTATTAAAATAAACATTTAAAAATTTTGGTTAGAAGTATTCTGGATTTTTTTTTTCTTTAATTATTCACAAATTACATGTACAAAATTTCGAGAACCATCCCAAAAATTGGTTTTTGAAAATGGCATCGTTGTAACCTGGATGTAATTATTCATGCATTCAGCTGGAAAATTTTCCCTTTATATTTTGAAAATTGTTTAAATTGTGTGATTATTAATAATGTTTTCATAAAAATTGACGTGCCAATTTTAAATAGCAAAGATTTTTTTTAAGTTAATTTTTGTGATGCTTCAGTTTTGAACTATTCAACAAACATCTTAAACCAAGCAGTCGTGGCCGAGTGGTTAAGGCGATGGACTCGAAATCCATTGGGGTTTCCCCGCACAGGTTCGAATCCTGTCGACTGCGAACGCATATTTTTAATGCCTTATCTTGAAACACACTATTAAGGGAGAAGAAATAACAGTAGGCGGCACTTATACATAGAAAATAAATAAAGATTACATTCTTATACTTCTTTTTTGTTCAATAGAATAATATTTCAGGAGAAAAATATAAGAAAACTTCAGAATAAAGAAATAAAAGTTTTGCCAGAAAAATATTAAAAACAATATAACCTAAATTTTTATAGATTTCATTTAATATACGTAAGTGTAAAATGTTTAAATTTTGAAGACTTAGATCCTTTAAATTAATTAATTTTTCATGCAATAAGAATGTAATGTATACTAGACAAATATTTCAAAAAATTTCCGACATTGCAAAGATGCATTCAAAAAATGCAATGTTTTTACATTTATTTGAACAAAATGTTTTAACACGGTATTGTCACAGTTGCATTATGCAAAATTTATTAAAACTGCTTTACAACGGGAAATTATTATACCGTCGAAATACTTTTTGACTAGGGACAATTGCTAAAAAAGAGTTTTTGAAATGTTAATTTGATTTCTTATTCATATTTAATTGAAATTTTAATATTTTCTTACAAAATTTTTAGAGTAATCTATTTTTAACTTTTTTTTTTTTAATTCTTAAAGCAAGTTTTCAATAACACCAACTTTTTTTTCATTCAATTTTCTTTAACAAATTTCAACGATTTTTTCCAAAATATGCTTTAGTATATTTTACAATTATTCTCTTTGTTTTATTACTGCATTTATATTGACATATGATATGAGTGAGTATATTAAAAAAAATTGCACTATGAATAATTATTTTTAATCATAGCAACATTATCTTTGCTATAATTAAAAGTATTTTAAAAATTCTGCAGAAATGAGTCAACAGTGATAATCGTTATCATGCTGTATTGCTTTTGAAATGCATATCTAGTAATTTTTTTTTTCTTTTTTCCTTTTTTGTTATGTAATAAGTCAGACATTAGTTTTACAGAATATGAAATACTTTCCAGGTTAATCATTATCAAAAAAGAATAAAGAAAACAATTCTCTATATAGAATAGATACACAAATGATATAAATTGAGGTTTAGTTACAAAATTTATAATTCTGCTGCCATGTTCACTTACAAACTAAACTGTGAAATATAAAGCTTTAAAAAAAATAAGGTTTCTGAAAATTTTACTTGCTTCCGGTGTTTTTCCAGAGAAAAATAAACAATACAAATGAAATGAACTAAGTAGGAATAGATAAAGAAATAAAATTAAAGCATGGATAAAAACAAAATCAATAATTTTAAATATAATTTCACAGATTTTTCTGAATATTTTCATAGTAAATTTTTTTTCTTCAAATTTCGGAAAAGACCTTCACTTAGGATTTCTGAAATGAAAAGTGCAGCTCCCAAATTGATTTAAAAATGCTTTTAATCCTGTTTTCAAATAAATAGGTTTATAAAAAAATGCAAAATCTATAAAATATTAGGACTGCAATGCGCGTTAAGACTTAATTATTAAATATATTAACGAATAACTGATCATTTATCGATAATATATTGTAATACTAATTATTCATTTAGTTTTTATGTTATATTCCAGTTGACATACTATTATAAAATAATATCTTTTAAATTTTTATTGAAACTTATTACTCTCCTGTAATTTACTAAAATAATTAAATGCTTTTATTACTCAATAAAGGAATTATTTCAGCAAATAATTAATGGCTAATTTTTCAAGAATTTTGCTACTTTTTTCCGCTTTTCCATAAAATGTATATTCAAAATTGGTAAAAAAAAAAAAAAAAAAAAAAAAAAAAAAAATCGAATGTATTTTCGAAAAGTTATTAAAATAATATTAGGGAAAAATAAATAAAAATATTCGGATTAAGCTAATGATGTGTTGAATTATGAAGCAAATTCGTGTAGTTACTAAAAGATTATCATAATGTACATCATTTATTCCTAATTAGGACAACTTCATTTTGAAAATTATATTTTAAAAAATTGCATATTTTGAATAACTTGCAAAATTAAAATCACACACATAGGCAGACTACTTCAAATGTGTTAATGCAAAAAACAGCCCAAACTTATTTTATTAAAATTAAAATCAAGAAGAAAAAAAAAATGTAGATTGAAATCAGGTAGTGCTGCCATCTACAGGGAGGGAATAAATATTTTTAAAATGTACTTAGCCGGCATCTTACACGAAATAAGAATCAATTTAACAGTAATTAAAATTTAAGGAACAAAGAAAATAATATCAAACTCCTTAAATCATGAAAATAATATTGTACCTCTTAAAATATGGGCAATTACATAACCATTATAGTTTCAAATGACTTTAGAGTATGATAGGATCTTTACAAAATTACCTTTTCTTTTTTAAAATCTAATTATTTTTTTAAAAAAAAGTCGCGCATTTCAAGATTGATTTGTCTTAGAAAAAAATATATATACAGACTCGAACATTTCTATCAGTTACGTGTCGAACACAGGTACAAAAATAATTTAAGGGATCGAACATGTTTTTTTTTTCTTCAGAAAATTAAAAATAAATGAATTCGAAATAAGCATTGTATTTTTAAATTTTTAAAAATTAATATAGCCAGGACATTTAAGCGATCAGCTCTCGCTAATTTAAATTAATTTTAATTTACTAAAAATACGTATTGTACTTTCTATCATAACATATAAAGCCAAAGTTAATTTGCTTATTTTAATTCTATTTGAAAAAAAAATCATTATAATTATTATTTAATACTTGTGTTTTATTGAAAAAAAAATTTTTGGTCCCCTATCAGTTCCATTTCGTAAATTAGGTCTTCATTTACATTATCGATATAAAACTTTTTGACAGGGTTCTCAGTGTATGCTTTTTTCTAAAGTTGTTATATCAGTTTTTAATTTAAAATTTGATATGATATTTGGTAAAACTTTGAATTTTTCAATCGTTTGTACTATTACAATACCATGAGCGATATTAAAAAATTACATTTAAATTTCTCTGTTGGGTTTTGTATTACTGAATCTCCAGTTCAAATATAAGCTTCTCCTTTTTCGAATTCATTTTTCAAGGGAATCTTCTGAAATGCGTTTCAATCTTAGACTTTGAATTCCTTTTTCTCCACCCCCTCCATTCACAATGTGTATTAATGCGATCAGTTTTTGATGGTATTGAAAATAAGTAGATAAATTTAAAATATAGGGCATTTCTTGCACGTATTTAATTTTCATTCTTAAACTTTTTTAATGTATCAAATTTGTTTTAATTCTGTATGAATTGCTTTGGACACAATTAGATTATTTTTTTATTTACCGATTGCAGCCGGGCAATTTTACTCCTCCCCTAACAACTGGAGGTGCTATTGGAAGTGTGAATAGAGGTCTAGTGAAATTAGTCCCCCCCCCATCTTTTTTTAATCATTTCAATATTTGTCTTTTTTTTTTTTCATAATGGCTAGAATTTGCATATTCTTTTTGAAGAATTTGTATCCCACTGAAAGAGGAGGAAGTGGCGTGAATGCATGGATGAAAAGTTGTCAGGTTAGAAGAGGAGTTGTCGATTTCCTTGTGAGCGTAGTATTGTTGTAGGGTCGAGTTACTTTCAATCCAATTATAGGATGCACTAATTGAGGGAGCGATTGAAGCTATATCGGGAAGAGTTTTTTAAAGACTCAACCTTAGCCCCTCGCCTTCTGCTCTTTCGACGACTACTATTTAACTGCCCAGTTGGCTTTGGCAGGGGGAGAGTAACTTTAATAAAACTTTTAAGTTTCCTATGGAGCATAGCATCAACATTTAGAAAGTTTAATAATTTATGATGTTTAAAGCTGCCAAATTCGGGGCTCCATTAGAAAAGTTTGTTTTCATTTTTTTGTATTGAAATGCTTTTGAATATTTTCTCAACACCCACGATAAGATTTTAATAGTCATCGAAACGGGAATTCAAGACTGGCAATTTCTTTCTGAAGATTATCATGAGTTTTAAGACTAGGCATTTGTAGCATCTTTTAATCATAACTATTTTTTATTTGTTATAAATTTCGACTTCGGAAAAGAGGTAATTGCTTTATATCTGAACTAGATATACCATACTAGAATTACTGTTATAGGCTTACCGACAAACCTTTGAGAGTATCAAATCATGTAATATAATGCTACAACATTATTACATAATATAATTATATTACATCATATTTATATGTGGTTAATACATAAATACCGGAACACCTAATACGTATTTTAGACGTCTTACCTTCCGATCTAGTAAAATTTGGTTTAGAACTACAATTATAGTCACAAAATAACATACCAAATTCCATATATTTGAATAAATATGTTTTTGAAGAATCGCAATTACACGCTTTTGAAAATACTTTACCCAATGTATGTACTAATGCTTCAAGTACATTTGTTTCCTTCCATTTAACTCAACATAATCGACTGTTGTTGAGTCGTTACTATAGCATATTATGTTAATGTTTTATTTAATGTGTGGCTATTTTCAGGCAACCAAGGAAAAAAAAAAAAAAAAAAAAGACAGTATATTATAGATTTTAAGAATTTTTCGTAAATGAGGGAAATTTAATTATGAGAAATATACTTACTACCGAATTCATTAATTTTTAAATGATCATATTATACTATTTTACTTCATATGATTAAAACTATCATCTCTGAATATCTTTAGGACTACAAGGAACAATAATTAACAGTTTGAATACATAATTTTGTTTTAAAAGTCTCATTTCATTCAGTCAAACTCCCGATAAAAAGATATCATGCCTCCAGGATAAAGCAAAGAGCACTGTGTGACTCTGCCGGTAAGCCATGGGCCTCGCTGCTTGAGGATATACAGTTGATACCAGATTTTATTAGAAGTGCAGCTGTGACACTTTTCCGTCTTACTTCAGGCCACGACTGTTTGCCCGCATACTTGTTTTGGATTGGGATTTGTGACTCTCCCTTACGTCCACTGTGCGGAAAACATGAAATTGTTGATGCTACTCATCTTGACTCATGTTCTGCACTTATGTTTTTAAACTGTAAAGTTCAGAAATATTGGTTGGCTAAATATCTAATGGCATCACAGCCAATCTTCTGGTCATTTGTAATAAATAAATATTGTTTTAACAATAATTTATTTTTGTGATTTTGAGATGGATATTATCTTAAAATCATAATTATTGGCATTATTAATTAGAATTTGGCATCCATTTTTAATAAAACATAAACTAAAGATTTCAGTTTTTTATTTGAAATCATAGCAATGTGTTTTGTTAATTTCATTTAATAAACAAATTGAATTTCTTTACCTAAATAATTCCAAAAATATTTTAATATACAATTGCTAGGGGGGGAGGGGGGGGAGTCTTGAACAGAGGGTCTGAAATGTTTCAAATTTATTGCATAAAGTATACATTATTCAATGTTTAGTACTAAAATAAGGAGAAAAGTAAATGATAAATATAAAAGCCTTATTTAATTTTACTTAATGAGACAGTAATAAATGAAAGAATCATTCCAAAATATTAGATAATTGATATATAATTTGAAAAATAAATATTATCTGCCTTCACTCCCTCCTTCTACAGAAACTGTAGATTTTTGTACTAACTATCAGATTAATTTAAGGATATAAATGAAGAATAACTAACAGTTAACACTACAATTACGAAGACTGTCATTTTGACAGTTTTCAAATTTCAAGCTTTAAACTTTTGATATAATTATGTATTGTTCTAGAACTTTATGACTATTTTTAATGAAATATAAGAACAATTACATATTTCTATTCAATTTTCACTCAGTCATTTTAGCTTATATAACCTGTATGAGCTACATTTATTGATACCAAGACCCTCTAGAATGATGGCTTTAACTTTTTCAAAGTTTATAATCTTTCATGGATCATCTATGCAATGATGGACATCAATACATATTTACATTGTTTTCAGACATTTCCTGAAAAATTTAAATTACATTTTTCGTATAAAAATTATATTGATTGATTCAAAGTGTTCAGAAGCTGTTATAATGGAATTTATTTTATTCCAATTATGATTCAGTTTAGAACTAAGACCTCTAACTGAATATTTTAAAAATGAAAATACACTACTAATTTTTATTAGTAGTTAATAAATTATTATACTAAATTTTTTTTTGTTAAATTATATACTTTTATCTATGTAAACTAAGTCAAAAGTTATAAAAGTCATGGTGATGAAAGCCCCATCAACTTGACAGGTGCAGTAAAACTAGGTATAAATTTAACATCGGTAGTTCTAGTGTTAAACCAAAGAACTGTGGTAGGTTAATAATAGTAGGTAATTAATAATTTAGGTAATTATTGTTTTAATAAGTATTAATTTCAAATGCAAATGATTTTGGACAGAATCTTATTTATAACTAAAATAAGAGAGGAATCGAGAATATGCTTTTAAAACCCACTCTTAGCTGATAGTTAAAAGAAATTCCTAAAAGTTTACTAAGTCTTATTTAATGCTAATTAATATAGCCAGCAATGCTCTGGATGGAAATATTTCCATGTCCGGTATCTTCAATGTATAAAACACTAAAAAACAATTTACTTTTTCCATAAATTATGATTTTTAAAGAATGATGTAATATTCAATAAGAAATGATGGTTGATACTTCTTAGGCTAATGACTTAAAATAACATTTTCATTCAACTAAAGACAAATTTATAATATATATATATATATATATATAATGCAACTAAAATAAAATAAAAAAACAGTTAAACAAATCTATTGTCATTAGGATTTTTAAAGTGTACAGATTATTTATGAAACCATTAAAAAACAAAAGTTAATTTTATAAGAACATGTATACCCATAACTTTTGATATAATTCATAATTAAGTGCATGTGTTTTAAAATATTGGAAGCCCTCTATAGCTGAATTAATATGCAATTAAACTGATAATTGCTGATCATTAATCTTTGTCAAATGGAAATATTTCAAAGTTTCAAGAATGGATTAATAATTGCACATCACATGTAATGTATGTAATAAACAAACTGGAAGATATAACACTTACACCAATAAAAAATAAATACTAAGATTTTATTGCAATGATTTCAAAGTAATGCACATTTTTAAAAAAGTTAAGAATGCATAAGAAATGAGAAATAGATAAAAATATTGAACAAGAGCAGAAAATTACCCTTTTCACTAAAGTCTTGAGCTTGAAAAATAGCGAGTTTTACATTGTACATCAATACATCACAGTTTTTAAGATGCTCACAACTCCCTATGCAGGTTCGGACTTTTAAAGAATGCATAGTAAAAACAAACTTCAACACTTTGCATTGAATTATATTAATTTTTACACTAAAAATAACTAATATTTTAATGGGTTTTTTTTCACATATAAACACTAAAATAGTAAAAATATAGAATTTACAACAAAGTTTCTATGTGAAAAGTTAACAGCTGCTACAACTTTAGACAGTTTTTTTTTAATACTACATAAACAAGCTTAACAGAATACTTCAGGTTATGAAATAAATACTTCTTAAAAGAAACACTGCATTAAAAGTGTAACAGACATAAAATACAATAACAAGTGTTCAATTCAGCATAATACTTTTTAAATACAAGCAATGTAAAAGACCATAAATTGCTAAATGAAAACAAATTCTAACTGAAGAATACAAATATCTTCAACAATTCATTCTTTCAAGTATACTAACATATGAGCAAGGAAATGCATGCATAAAACATCAGTTAGAATTTGTTTCCCCACAAAAATATTAAACTTCAAAAATTCTTTAATATAATCTCAGTTTTCCTTATTTCAAAGAAAGCAATAACTTTATTATCCAAAAATATTAAACTGGATGTTTTAAATTTGCATGTAACTATCAATCTAGTAAATATTATAAGAAAAATCCTTAAACACAAAGGATAATTAACCTTTAGAAAATTAATATCAGATCTTGAATTTAAAATAATCAAATGATTAATAAACACTGAATTTAGAATATTTACAAAACAGTGAATTCTAGTTAAAACTATGTGAATTATCAGAAATAACTTAGAAGTAAAAAAGCAAATATAAAGCATTTATCCCTTTAAAGTAGATAAACGATACAAAATATTCGGTGTTCATTAATCATTTGTTTAATACTTAAAAATAACAAAGAACAGGTCCCATCATAGTTAATATATCTTAAGTTTTTAAATGTACAATTTTTCACATTTATATTTAAGATATTTCAAAATACAGAACTCAATTCAAGAACTGAACTTAATAAATGATATATATATATATATATATATAAACCTAACTTCTAAGCAAAAAATTCTAAATATGTGTATTTCCCAGAAACAAATCTGGCTAGATAGTGTTTATGTTTTCACATGTCAAAAGCATGAATAAAATTTCTGAAATTAAATTGAAAAGAATTAGAAATACATTTCACAAGAAATTATCTGAAAACATAAATATCTAAATGATTCCATCATAAAATCAATAATCGGTTTTAAAAAAATATGTATGTTTATACTTACATACTGAAAAGATAAAAAGATTCACAAAACTTATTGTAACATTCAAAAGATTAAAAATTCATAACAAGTAAGCAAAAATTGTACTGTTTTTCAAATGATAAATTAAAAAGCAAAACAGAAAATTATGCATTAAAATTCATATAATTAAAAAAAAATCCTGAATAAAAAAAATCACAGTTAGAATTCAAGGGAAAAAAAAAGAGCAAATTAAAAATTAAAAAAAATTTAAGACATTAAAAATTTACTCTCTGATTTTTAAGATATCAATTATTTTTTTAATATCATGACAGATTTATTAATATCCACAAGATTAAAGACTGGATGATAAAACTGTAATAATAATCAATGCAGCATTCATTTTAAAAATTAATAATTACATATCTCCAAATTTTATCTAATAGATACACATCAACTCAAACGTTCATCTCTCTTCATAAGAACGCAGCAGAAAATGTTAAACAATATTAGAAAGGATTCAAAAAATTAAAGTTACAAGAACAGAAACAGATTTTTCATGCACATAAGATTTTTGCTACAAATATTAACACAGGCATGCAAGAAATGTTAGTAATGTTGAGGTTCAGTTACCTTAAGAGGCTGGCTTTGCAGACATATTGGAGTTTTCCTAAATATAAAAAAAGGACGGATATTTGTTCTTTCAACAGTAAATAACAATTCAGCTAAAAAGTGTGAATATTACACAATAATAATCAAAGTTAAAATCCTACATAGTAAAAATTTTTTCCATTAAAAACTGGATCATTACATCCATGTATGATAATTAGTATTATTATTAATATCAGGAACCCAGAAGCAGACCATTAATAAGTTCCGTCAAGGCACAAGAGGTATTGGAATAGTATACAAAGACGTAATATTCTCAGAACAGGGATAATAATTCACAAACATGTATACCATCAGATAACAAAAATATACATTCACATTTTTTAAACTTTGGAATATCATCACACAAGATTTTCAGTATACAAGTATTAATGTATATTCTTTTAAACTCATTGATTTGCCTAAGAATTATCCACTGTTCTTAGAAAAATGTAGCTACCCTAGAAGGCATGCAAATCAACCAATCAAGATGAGTTCTTTACAGAATGATACAAAATTATCAAAGTGTGACAACACCATCATCCTCAGCAACTGATGGTTTCTCTGGTGAATCTTGACACATTGAGACAGTGTGATCTCTAATTTCATCTTCTTCATAATGGTCATCATCGCTGGGTAAGGACTGATTGGAATGTTGAGACCCATGAGACATTTGCGATGAATGACCAACAGACCCACGACGTGGGAAGCCAACATTGGATTGATTGGCGGGACGGATAGTTATAATTAAGTTCGATGAATTGGCAACCATCATGTCTGTAACCTGATCGAGTGTCTTTCCAGCCACCTCAATGCCATTCACTTCAAGTACTTCATCATTCACAGCTAACAGTCCGGTGCTTTCAGCAAGCCCACCAGGTACGAGACGCGATATAAAAATTCCAGGTACTTTTTCTAGGCCATGGGGTGTTACCCGTACACTCGTACCATCACGTATGTAAAAACCAAGGGGCTTATCTGACCCATGCTTCACTAGTCTCACCCGTCGACAAGTTTCTGGGACGACGTCTACATCTATTATGGAGGACACTTGTCGAAAATCTTCTGGTAAGCTAATAGATATGTGTGGACGGCCTTTAGGTGTTACGGATTGTAATAAATACTGGCTAAGAAACTTTTTCCGTTTGCCAGTTGTGCCATACCCATTGAGCTCCTCGCAACTTTCGCCTAGATCAAAAATAAATGTTTTATAATTCAAAGAAATTCTGATATAGTAAAAACATAAAACCCACATTGGAAATTTCATCATATAACTGCACCTCCTTTGAAATTAATATTTTTTTTCTTCAACTGGTTAAAAAAAAAAGATATAAAAATAAAGTAATGGAAACATTCCTTTGAATGAAAATATTTACTGCACAATTTATAATATCCTTGTTCATCAGAGCAGTATTTCAACACAGAATAACAACTTTATCCAGAAAAATTTTATTGAACATTATTTGTCTGAGCACCCCAATGTCAGAAAAAAATTGGCTGTTAATTTATAACAGTAAACCAAACAACATAGTTGCCCATTTGTTTGTTGAGAAATGTAATAGATGTTTCTCAAATTTTCATACTTCAATAACATTATTTAAATATTTAGTTATTAAAAAATTTCATATCAAAAATTAATTTTAAAACTAAATTTTAATACAAAATTATACAAATATTTTTAAATATAAACATTAAACATTAAGAAATATTTTTAGCTTTCAAGATCAACAGAAATTGTAATATTATTTCTTAAATGTTTCTTTGGCGTATCTTGTGTTAAAAACTCAAACTACTGCTGTAAAGTTTCATCAAGCGATATAATATGTATTGTAAATATACTTCAAGAAATGGCATTAATCTTGTGTGCATAAAGTTACTTGAATGATTTCTATATTTCTTTGATAGTTTCTAAATAAAGCAAAAATAAAACAAAATACTTCTCTTCTTTACAGTTAAAAAAAAAAGGAACTTATAAGATAATAATGGTTTGTTTACATTTTACTGTGTTGTTAAATATCTAATTCTAGATTTTAAGTGCATGTGCAATCAAAAAAAAAAAAAATTCTATAATAAAAATACTAAAAGTTTATTTATAAAACATTAAAAACCTTAAAAGAATTAAATTAATTTTTTACATAAATTAACTTATAATATACAGAATTATATAAAGAAAGTCATCAGTACAAACTAATCAGTTTTTAAAATAATATTAGAAAATACATTATATACCACGACATAAAAAAATACAGAAGCTAAATGACAACATATGTTAATGTTCTAAAAAAATCAGAACTAAAGTTGGCTCATAAAATTTAGAGCACAATAACAATATTTATTTAAATCTAAAAAATATAAATAGCTTACAAAAATGTATAACTGCTTTAATACCTGAATCGATATTATGGCAAAAATGTTTGTTTTCTTACAAGATAAGTGAGGAAAAATTGTTGCTTAATAACCTTTAAAGTATTTTAAGGGGAAAAAAAAAGTTTCTTTTTGCAGACAAGTATACACAGACTCATTTATTTTTGAAGCACTAGATGTCTTCTGCTTTATAATAAGTTTCCTACTGAAATTTTTTAAATATTAATTTTTAAAAAAACATTTTAATATTTCTGTATTTGTTAAACATCTTCAATAGTAAATTAAAGAAAGTGTTATAAGTATGTCAAATAAATAAATAAATAAAATGCAAACTGGCATTCCAAAAAATAAAGTAGAAATTTCTAACTTTTTCGACATTTCTTAAAATTAACAAATTACCGATTAATATGGATAAACCGGCCATTTTTGAAAATACTGACACAGATGTAAAAACAAAGGATAGCTACAAAAATTCTAGAAGAGGGCAAATTATTTTTTTTTATTTTTTATTATCTACACATCAAAATTCAATCAAAAATTAGATGCACTTAAAAAATTAATTAAAATTTTATCCTGTATTAAAAATATTTTAAGAAAATCTAATATAATTCATTCTTTTTATTAATATAATTTTTTTAACTTGACTAATTATGTTATTAATTAATGGATTCAAATTAATTGACTATGGCAATATTTTTGGAGTTAAAAAATAATTTCAGATTTAAACGTATTAAATTTTATAATACATTAAATTCTAAAAAATAACATTAGAAGTTAAATTAGCCTCATCACTTACAAAGAAAATCGATCTGATCTTTAAGTAATAACTGATACAAGAATTGAAAATTCTGGAAACTTGATTGACAATGTATTGATTAGAATGAATTCCTCATAATGCAATCATTGGAAATTTATTAATTGGGCATATCTTTGATTAAAAAAAATATGTTAAAAGACTTAATTACTCTTAAACCCATTCGTGACACAAACATTTACATAAATTTTGCAAAAGATTACAAATTTCAACTTAGTTTAGAAAATTTATCTCTAACAAATAGTGCTGACAGATTTTCAACACTATGATTTTAAAATCTAAGTTTAGAATTTGTAAACACACA
The DNA here is from genome assembly GCA_026543865.1 of Argiope aurantia. Classification (NCBI taxonomy): domain Eukaryota; kingdom Metazoa; phylum Arthropoda; class Arachnida; order Araneae; family Araneidae; genus Argiope; species Argiope aurantia. Next base: position 70,810 of record JAPMOR010121353.1, on the reverse strand, counting down.
CACACAAACATATATATATAAATAAATAAATTTTATACCTAAATTTTTACTATTCTAAAAAATTAATTTCACTCAAATTCCTTTATATATTGAAGATTGGGATTTACCCTTCTTTCATGCATAATATGCTCGTCTCCTCCCATGCAGGAGGGTGGAAAAATCTTGTAGGGTTGTCGGGGGAATTTTCTTATAAAAAAGACTTGCAATTTGCTCTCTATTAACATTTTTTTTTCTTTTTAACTTCACCAGAACCTTATGAAATTTTTTAGTTTACACATGTATAAATTATATTTTATAGATAGCTGAGTATAAAAGTTTTAATATCATACCTCATAATATTTTTAAAGAAAGTCGATGCACAACAATAAATTGCAAGATTTAAAAATGAAATTGGAAAAATGTTGTTTCAGGAAGTAAAATGTATCTAAATCGAAAGCATTATTACAACACTAACAGCACACTTTTTTGAGTTGCTGACCCATTCTATGAAATAAAGATTGATAAAAATTTCATGCACTGTATCAATGTCAACATATGCACATTAACAAAAAATCTTGTACTTTTTAAATATTTGAAAGGTTATAAGCATATGACAAAGTTTCAGAATAGCATTCAAAGCCTCACAGTTTTTCGAGTGTGCAGTAACAGGTCAAGAAAACAGGATTTATACTACATAGTAAAACTATAAATGTAATCAAACCCAATTTCAGCTGCAATAATTTCATTATATGGTATATTATATTTTCCCAATCAAACATAACAAATTTATCTATTTATGGTTATATCTGTTTTGTTTTATTTATTATAATTTAGAAGATTTGATTCTTCATATACAAAGTGAAAGCCTTTTTTTTTTTTTTTTTTAATGTGAAATGGCTATCAAATATCTTAGAATGGATGGAAATTTTCACTAGATATTTGCAAATATTTATATTGAATGTTTTTTAGTTTTTTTTCATATTTAAATTCAATGCAAAAGCTCTTTACATTCTTGCACACAAAACCTTTGAGATGAATACAGTAAGAAAAATGTTAAGATGTTGTTTAAAGGAAGTCATCGAGATATTCACTTATGATAATGTATTATTTGTATAAGATTTATAATTTGAATGTAGTACCATAATTCTGTGCTTTGCTTGAACTTGATGAAATTTTTAAAACAAAATTATGCAATTAGAGGCTCACTTTGTCAGTGGTTGAAGTAATATTGACCATATTTTTATACTGAATTGACACAAAGGCTACTCAATTAGAAGACAAAAATCTAGCAAAAATATGCTAAAATCCTTATTATACTCTTCCCTGCTGTTGGGCAGACTATAACCCTCTATAGGGTGGACATGATCACTGCTCCTGTTAAAAGCACATAAAAGAATTAAACATACACTTATCAGGCATAATTCTTCACTGTCTAAAGCATTAGAAATTAAAGAATCGTAAACATTTTTCAAATTTGGAAGTGTGTATTTCATAACGCTCCTTTCACATAAGCATTACAGTACTTTAATATATGGAGGTGCCTATTGTTATCAAATAAGAGCAAAATATATATTAATATTCAAAATTTGGAGAAATAAATTGCAATAGCTTTTTTCCTTTCTCTATGAAAACTCAGCCTTTTTTTTAAAAAAAATTCTTAAAATTCAATACTTTTTAAGCTCTAATCATAAAGTTAGATACGGTTTTAAAAATATGTACTCGAAACAGCCAAATCAATTAAATAATATAGACAAAATAAAAACAATGTTCAATGTCAAACAATGCATTCCAATAATGCAACAAATTATAACATCTTAATTGATCAAATATTTTTATAAATTACTAAAAGGAGAATTTAACAAGGAACAATATAAAATTATTTTTTTTTGTGCAAGAATATATATTAGAGTCTAAAACTAAATACATTACTAAAGAAGGCAAAGCATTATAACTAAAAAATATAATTACCTACACGAAAATTAAAACTATTTTAAAAATGAGCATATTTTGATTGAAAAAAAAATAATCAAAGTTTTTAGAGTATCTTATCTTACCTTTCTTCTGTATAAATAACCTAAGAAGCGGCCAAGCAGAATTAATAGCTCTAGCTAAGTTATCATCATTGTTTATAGGCAGCAAGTCCCCATGATTAGGATCAGTATAGCAGATTGTAAATGGAATTTCATGCAGCTTATGAAATTTTTCTATTAGATTATAAAATTCTTCAAATGTAGATGGCTCACTTCGATCCAAACCAAAGCGTCTGAACTCGGCATCGAGCTGGAGGAAAAATAATTAGAAAATGAAGTTTCTTCCCCTGAAATTACTAATAGTAAGGAAAACCATTTTAATATATTTTCATTAGTGGAAAAACTAGGTAAATAAACATTAAAATGAAAAATTTTGTTTCATTACACTCAATATTGTATTATAATCAATGATAATATAACTGATTAATGTTGCACAAGTTTTAATGCCCTTTAAAGTAACAAAGATAATCATAAAATAAAATGAATTTCCTTGCATTTATGGTTTTAATGCATAGTATCAATTATTGATGTTTAAAGTTTTACAATTGTATATATATAACACTTTAAAAATAATCTACGAAACATAATATGGACATTAAACCTGAATTTTTTTAAAAGTGAATAACATGACAAATTTGAAATTAGAATTTAACATGAGAATGATTTAAATATATAAAGATCTACAAATTTAACAACTTAAATCTAACCCTTTTAAATAGATTAGTATCATAATCAAAACTGTTTATTCAGATGTAATGATAAATAAATTTTATGTTTTCCTGTTTGATTAATATAAATCATTATTTACAGCAACAACTATTTAAGAATTCACAAAATCTGGTAAAAATTTTTTTAAAGAATTTTCTAATTTAATTTTTATTATATAATGAGTAAATAACTGAAGTTTATTTTTTGTATACTGAATTTTTCATAACATTGAATATTATGTCTTTACTCATGTTATAATAAATGTGTTGAAATGTTTGAATGTTTTTAATCTCAGCTGAAGAGCAAGGAATCTAATAGAATGTTTATTTTAACATTAAAAGTTTAAACTTGTGTAACTTTTAACGTTCCAAACAAATTCCACATTTACACTTTTTAAAATAATATATTTATGTTATTATTACTTTTTATCAGGGAGAAAAGTATAAAAATGTCCAACCAAATAAAATTTATATTAATACATCAATAAGATAGGAAACAAAAGAAACTTTTCAGGAAATGCAGAAAATTATAATAATATTTACTTCCAACCTTGTTTAAAAAATAACCATCTGATTTTTTTCCTTCATTTTGTAAACTTTAAAAGAACAAACATTTCATAAATCATAAAATGTTAATAGAAACATCCCTTCCCCATAAAATTGCAGTGTTTAAATTTTAAAAAAATACATCTAAATCTCCCATGAATAATGAATGTTCACTATTTTACCCAGCCCAATGACTGTCCAATAAGTATTTCTTAAAGAATAAATTTCTTAGATTTGCTTCCTTTAATTTTGATAAATGGATTTAAAAAAAAATTGTAAAATGACGAGTTTTAAATTTCTATTTATATAAAAATTCAAATTGAAAATAATTACAAAAATCATAATAAATATTTCCTATGCTGAAAAAAATTAGAACTATCGATTGTTTTGTAACAATCAAAATTAGCAATAAAAGCAAATTAAACAATAAAATTAATATTTCCTGTTCACTAGAAATAAATATATTAAAGATTCAATAAATAAAAGACTTTAATAAATAAAATGTACTTTTAAATAAAGTTGTAAAAAAATAAATTAAAAAGAGATAAGGTTCCTATATTTTGAACTGCAGTTTCTAATGCATTTATCCAATATTTCTATGGATTTTACCACCACCGACAAATCTGAAATACATATATGTCATAGAAATCATATAACACATACATAGAAATGTATATGATGTATTAAAGAATATTTAGTAGAATGTATATCAAGAATATATTTCCAAAAGATTTACTTTATTTAAAATGTTAACTTAATTTTATTATCTGACCATCTAATTTTATATATTATATATATCAGAAAATGAATAAAATTTAAAATTTCTAGTAATAAAAATCATTACACTTCCATTAATAAAACTTAAGCAAGAAGCATATAATATAAATAATGTGCCGAAACGTTATTGTAATGCAAGAATTCCTGGAAATAGTTGGGGCGTGTGTGTGATCACCGTTCAGCCAAAACATGCACATTATTTAAAGCACAAATCCAATAAAGTAAAAAGTCTAAAATTATATAGTTAATGTCAATATGAATGCAACAAAGAAATCGGAAAACTTAAATAACGATAGCAATTCTTGTTTGTATTAGGTTCAATAGAGTTCAAAAACCGACCGCATACCTGTGATAAGCCATACAATTGACAGGTGTCATACTTCATCACAGCCCGCAAATGCATTGTATGTATTACTCGGAAACGTTAAGTGATGTATTAAATGAATGAAATGTTTTAATCAACGGTCATAGGAATGACAAAGAATAAGAAAACAAGGCAATAAAAAAAATTAAAGAGAAAATCATACACACCTTGCTTTTAATCTCTATGCGATTTTTGTCAAGGCGATTAGTTGCTTTAGCGGGCTTTAACATGATGAATTAAAAAATTAAGATCTACATTAAAATATAAAGGTTAAAAAATTTTCTATAGAAGTAATTTTAAATAAGTAAGGGAGATCTAAAATTCTAGTTTACACTCATAACCACCATATCAGCCGAACTCCTTTCCTTTCAATACATATGACGTCATCAAGTTAACATTTACTCAACCGTGAAATAAAATTTCATAAAACTATTTTTCCTTGTTTTCGCTGCAAAATTGGAAATTTTTGAGGGCAAATTTTACAGCTCATCCGTAGTGAAAAAAGATTCTTATTTATTTGCATCTTCCTCATAAATCAATTAATCCATCGTTTTGTGCAATTTGTAACCAACTGGATATTTCGAGCCACATATCATATTGAATTATAAAGAAGTTTATGCAAGATCAATTGAGAAAAATTTGTTAATAATCAGCAATAAGATTTTTACTATGATAATTTTAAAAGGAACCAATTAAGGGAATAAAGTAGACTTCTGTAAAATTCTACGTATGTACGCCCATAACCCTTTAGACCAAGTAGTTTTAAAAGGAAAAAAATCACCATGGTTAAATTAAAATTAATGACAAAACAAGCATAAATACTTAATTTACTAATCAAAAACTTAAAAATTTAAGTGCGCTGTAAAAAATTCTGACAAAGAAGATTGAAGATGAATCGATTCAGAATGGAATAAAATATTTTGTGCATCATACAGTATAAATAACGTGAAAATCCTTAAAAATGCCCCAAAGAAATATGATAGACACAGAACTATCAAATTTGGCTCGTAGTTACTGCTTAGAAAAAATTTAAAAGAAAGCTTCAATTATAATCTTCAAATTTCAAATTAAATTAATCGAAATGCTAAGATGTTTACTCAATAACTTCGACGTATACTAAAGCACCAAATTCACAAATTTGAATTTTAAAAATTTTACTTAAAAATTAATTGGAATATTTCTCATCTATTCATTTTCTCTGAATAACAGAACTTATTATCCTACAAAAATATTTTTACACTATTTTAAAATTCAATATACTTGTGTTTCAATGATATTAGTTTCCTTTATGTACATTATTTCATATATTTTTTGAATATTTTTCAATTAAAATAAATGTTTTTAAGTATATTTACAATACTTTTCAATGTTTTATGTACTGCATCTAAATGCATTCGCATTACAATGATACTAAATACATTTTGTTTGTTGCATATTATCATTGCTGTATGATTAAGAGTAAATTTTTAAAAGAAATATGGAGATACGAATAAGGCTTAAACAAAACTCATAATACGATATATAGAACTAAAGATTCGAATCCTTATTATTATTTTGAATTCATTAAGTAGCTCTATTTCTAAAAATTTGTCGATTAATTAATAACTTAGTTTTGGAATTAATTAAATGGTATAAACTACTAAAATAACATCAAAATTGAAATTTATAAAGCAGTGTGTTGCCATTGATAACAGATATGTATAAATAATTTCAAAACTAGTATAAATGGAAATGAGTAAAGTTCCTTCTTCACCAACATGAAGAAATCAAAGAAAATCAAGAGAAATCAAGTGACCCAGAATGCTTAGTGCATATATTTTTTGCTTGATATCGTTAATAATAAAAAGTTTTTTCTCTTAGTTTTTGAGATTTCTTTAACAAAGAAAAGGCTTTTATCATAATTAAATAATATCTTATTTATAAGATATGATAGTTGTGTTATTTAACATATAAAATTCAACTTAGGGTACGGATGTTAAATTGAAAGCTCTTTTCCTTAACACATTAAATAAAGAAATTTATTGATAGAAAAAATATAGTAACTCTCCTTTGAATCTACAATAGCTTATTTAAAAAATAGAAATGTTAAGAATGAAATAAAATTAAAAGAAAAAATTATTTCATTTTATAACAAAAGCCTTTTTTTAGGCTGACATTATTGAGTGGTTTTCTTTATTATGCCAAAATTAATTCGCTGTGAAATGAGATTCGTTCTGATATTAATCATCTTTATATCCTTGTAAAGTGATTCACTTCGATTCGTTCCTAATCATTTGTTAATTTAGCCAAGATTTCCAATCAAAATGACTGAATGACTGTGAGAGTAATAAACGCTCCTATTGCAATCAAGATTTCTGAAACTATTAACTAAGTCAAATTAAATTTGAGTCTCATACTTGCTCTGAAAATTCAGATCTAAGCTCGTCACTTAGTTCACATTTAAGGAATCTACGAAATGATGATCGTTTAGGAGCTGTTTCATGAGATGATCATAACAACAACCAATTTTAAAGTTTTCTACTTTTTCCAGGATTTTTTAAGAAATAAGGGTTATTCTGATGAAGGATTTTAGTGAAACTGTTTTATTAGTCTGTTTTAACATTATATACAGAAGAATCAAGAAGAATCTGTCTCATTAAATAAAGGCTCACGAATGAGTTTTTTCCCCTGCTACCATGCTCTCTGTGGTAGGTAACTCTTCTCTTATTTAATGATATTGTTTGCTTTTGCTATGATATAGGCAGATAAAGATGTCACACACGATCTCCTTCCTGACAACGTTCTCTCTGATAAATCACTCCTTTCTTATCAATAGGTACTGTTATTTGGTTCTGCTTTTCCATAAGTACAAGTAAAGATATTACATACAGTTTTCTTCTTGATAATGTTCTCTCTGATAGATGACTCTCCTCTTATTCGATGATATTGCTTAGTTTTGCTATACGATGGGTACAAGAAATAAAGATATTATACAAGATCTCCTTCCTGACAACGTTCTCTCAGATAAATCACTCCTTTCTTAATATAAGATATTGCTATTTGGTTCTGTTATTCCTTAAGTACAGTAAATATGGTACATACAGTTTCCTTCTTGTCAATGTCCTCTGATAGATAACTCTTCCCTTATTTAATGATATTGTTTGCTTTTGCTATGCTATAGGCACAAAAAACAAAAATACTACACACGATCTCCTTCCTGACAACGTTTTCTCTGATAAATCACTCTTTCTTATCAAAAGGTACCTATTGTTATTTGGTTCTGATATCCCGTTAGCACAAGAAATAAAGATATTATGGTTTTCTTCTTGACAATGTTCTCTCTAATTTCTTATTGAATGATATAATTATTTAGTTCTATTATTTGAGGCACAATAAGTAAAGATATTTCATATGGTACACATGCTAACTATTTTCTTTCTGACAGATCACTGTTTTCTTATTCAGGGGTAGTATTATTTAATTCATATCTCGTAAACGCAAGAAACGAAATTATTTTATGTGGTCCGTCTACTGACCATGTTCTCGTGTGGCTGGGGGCCAGCCGCTGGGAACAAGAAAGTGGTTAGCAGAGGAAGAGGATTTCGGTCACAGGATTGTTTCGATACAGTGCGTCTACAGAGAAGTGGGAGGGGTTCGACCTCCCCAAAGAGATTGTCAAGTATGGAGAATTGGCTCCCTGATAGTTGGATAGTGATTATATTAACAGTTAGTCAGTTTATAAGGTAACGAAATAGCTATCCAAATTATGTTCTCTTTGAAAAATCACTGCTCTCTTATTCAGTGATGTTATGATTTGATTCTGCTACCTCGTAAGTAGAAGAAGTAAAGAAATTTCATGAGATTGCTTTCCCTGATAATCACTGTTTATACATTCAGTAATAGTATTGTTTGGTTCTACTGTCTTATAGGCACAAAAAGCAAATATATTTCATCTGGTCACCTTGCTGACCATGTTCTCTCTGATGGATCAAACTTTTATAATTTTTATTCAGTGATATTGCTTGGCTCTTTTCTCTTCTAGGCACGAAAGGCAAAGATATTTCATATGGTACTTTTACTATCAAGAGGATAAATAATCATTTTTAAATACTCATAAATTACCCACTGATATTCATAAACCTTACATCACAGAACTTTCTGAGTGAGTATAAATGATAGTCTTTCTTTTCTTTTCTTTTGGTGGAAATGTTTTTATTCGAATAACATGCACTTTAATTTTTTTTAAATATCTTGTAGTTTAGTTATTCTAAATTTAAAAAAAATAGAGCCAACGGTGAAAAACTTTTTCATATTGAAAATCAGCATATCAATTATGTTGAAAATCAGTTAAAATAACCCAGGCTCCAGAATTCTTTGGTGTCGTTGCTTCGTGCTATCTACAGCTTTTATCAGTGTTCCTGAGATAAATTTTACAAAGAGAAAGTAGATGATTTTCTAGTTTGCTTGCTTCAACAGGTGTTTAAAAAATTTATTTGAAATCTGCTGATAAAAGAGATACGTTTATAAAGAAAGCAAATTCATGGGGGTGAGCGACTCTAGATAATGTGACATGAAGCGGGTAAAAAAAAAAATCTGGGTACGATGAAAGGTTTATTTTAAAATCAATTTTTATATTTGGAAGTAAATTATGTTGTTTTAATATTACATTTTTGGAGAAAAAATGAGCTCGAACAAGTGGAAATTGTTTCTAGGAAATTTTCTAGCATACTTAAAAATAAGAGTTAGTCTGTTCCTCTCAAAAAGCTTGGGAATCTTAGGCAAAGCAGTGAACTCAACAAGTGCTCAGATTCTAATTTTTAGAATGTCATGCATGAAAGTTTACTACTCGTATTATAGGAGGAAAACAGAACATGCATTTTGGGTGTAATTTTTTTTTTCTAACCAAGAGAGCTAAATTTTGACATAGAACTACAATTTTAGCTACAAATCAAATATCAAATTTCGTGTATGTAAGTCATTATATTTTTAAGTCATCGTGTACTTCCATGAATGCGAATGTACAGACAGATAGACAGTCAACTCTCTGACGAATTTCGGACAAAATTTGATAAGATTATATATTTTTGAAGCTGAAATGAAACACTAAATTTTATTTATGTCTCTTTGTCATTTGTAATTTTTATGCACACTCGCATTTAGGCAGATAGATAGGCATCTACTTATGAATGATTTTCATCCAAAAGTAATAAAAATCTAGAAGTTTGAAGTAAGGAGCCATATACCAAATTTCATCCACTTTGCTCAAAGCATTTTTTATTTATCGTAGTACACAGACAGGCAAATATAATTCAACGAATGGGAGTGGTCTCCCAAAAAATTTCTCGTGTGCTCTCTAAAGAAAGTATTATCCCAGTGAACGTCTGGCATGGCACTGGCGTATAGTAATAACAAAACATTCATCTTTGGTGTTAATTACGAATTTTACTGCATCTATCATATGATTCTTGGCGAGTTTATTGGTGATTCATGCCTGGCATGAGGTTAATAGTATCCGAAAACCGAATTCGTATTTTAGACACGTTTTTCCTGACTGATTGAAACAAAAATTTGAGACAAAACTATATTTGCAGTCATAAAATTTGATCCATTTAAGTCATTCGATTTTGAGTTATGATTTTTACATGTTTCTGAAAGTACAGACAGTTTGGCGGTTGACTCAAAACTTGATAGATGTCTAAACTATAAATATTAAATCTGTGTACCAAATTTTATCTTTCTAGCTTTCTTCATTTCGTAGTTGTCGATTTACCGTATATACGAACAGCCGGACAGACAGACTTTCTCTAAATGGAATTTGCTCAAAATTTGACAAAAATATTCAAATATGATGCAAATATTATATATCACATTTCATTCATATAGCTCAAAGCGTTTTTGAATTATCTTTGTCACAGACAGGCGGACATTTTCCAAAATTGTGTTTTTCGAACTCAGAGATGTCTGAAACGTGCAGATTTGTTAAAATAACATATACGAATTCTTTGAAATTATAATACTTTTTCGTATATGAAAGTGAAAATGTTTCTGGGCTCAGAGAAATCCGAAACGTGAAAAGTCTTCAAAATCTCAATTTCGAAATTTTTGAAAATTGAAATATTTTGTTTAAGAAAGATAAATAAGGCTTAAAAATGATAGTAAACGCGTTTTGTGATTGTTATTTGGCTCATAACTGCTCGATATTAAGGCTCCAAAAGTTTTCGTACGATATAAATAAATTTAATAAATATCATCGATTTCTATTTTCAATTTCAGGGTAAAAGGCTTTTTTATTATAACAATCAATTGTTTTTTGAAGTGTTTATTTGTTCTTACTGGATTTTTTAAAACCTGATAGTTGATTTTGCTCTTTAATTTCTTTACAGGTTTTTGGATATAATTGAAACTTTAACGTGGATATAATTAACTTTAAAACAGCATCAATAACTTAAAAAAAATCTTTGTTACATATTTGGTGTCTGTCGTATATTGAAATGATATTTCAGGGATTGTTTACACGCGTTGTAGCGAACATTTACATATTTAAAATAATTAGCAAAACAGAAGAATCACTCCACCATTCTGAACAGTTTTTCTTTTCTATAAGATTTCATGATCTCTAGATCTATCATCAGGGGTTTTCTGCCACAAACAACCATCAATTTCGCTATATATTCTGTGCGAAGAAGAACTCCAACCATAACCATTAAAACGATTTCATCAATATACACTTCATATGAAAGATTATAATTTTTAAATATATCATAAGTGGTTGCCTGATTCCACCACTCTTCATTTTCCCGAAATGTTTCAGAATGAAACTTTGACAAGGTCTCTAGCCTCAACAACTGGTCTGATTTCGCCAATTTTATTTGCAATTTATTTTGACTCGTTAAGAGCTAAGCCAATCGATTAGAATGATTTATATTTATTTACATAATTTAAAATAATGTTTTATAATTTTTTTCTAAGATATAGTACCTCAAAGTTGATTGGCATGATTAAACTATTATTAATAATAAAGTAGTGGAACAATTAGTTGCCGAAGGCGATTAGATTTGTTTAAAAAGGTATGTGTGCATATCTGTCTTTATACTAGCAATAATAAGCACCAGATAAATTGATATACCCTCACATTTTCGCTCTCTCATTTCCATATGTAGCATGTATTTAATTTGAATTTCTAATCCATTTTTTTCGGATAGATCCAAATCCATTTAAATTAATAAGATTTTCCTATTATAAAAGAGACGGTTTCCTAAAATTCAATAAGTTTATTTTAAAACTATTTTGCTATCTTTAACTTCAAATTTATATTGTTTTTTCTTTCCATTATACATTGTTTATTTTTAGATACCTTGATGTAGGCCTGACAATCTGAAGAAGAATTTTAATATTTGAATTTTCTCTTTGCAAAATTGCCTATATAATAACAGCAATTTTTGAATTCGGGTTTACAGTATTGCCATTGCAATCAGTTTTATTGTAAAATCACAAATAATTTGATCATCCACTACGGAAGTCATGCTCAACTGAAAGAATTTCGACTTTAGCGACATTGTTTTATAGCAGAACCAGTCATGAAATTTTGATTAGTCATTTTCCTAGTACTGCTCATCTGAAGGCGATAGTAGGTGGTCGATTAACACAAATGTTTTAGTAAAAACAATATATTATAAATATGTAATAGATAAGAGATAAAAGAAAATCTTGTAAAAACATACAAATTCTATGAATTATAAACTGTTAGAATTTTGTGTCTTGATTGAATTATTAAAATCATCTTTAAATATTAAAAATATAATCGATTACATATTTATAGTATATTGTACTATTGGTTTTTGATTCAGATGGTTTTGTTAAAATTTACAGAGGTTCTGTAAAATAATAATTTTTCTGCATGATAGGTACTTCAAAATAATAATTTTTAATGCTATATTTTTTGGTAGTTTATTATTTTTGTATGTTATCTCATAATATATGATTTTATTTGATAGTCAGAAATCATTAATTAATAATTATGGTTACTTTTTTTTCAAAAACTAAACAAAAATAAATTTGTTAATGAATTTAAAATTTTTGTTTGAAATATCAAAGTAAATTGGCCATTTACTAAAAGATAGGATTCATAATGTGTATTGCCAAGGCTTGTAAAACGCTTAAATCCACCATTGAGCAGAATTTAGAGATTTATCTGGTTGGTGGTTTTTGAATGCCAGGAAAAATTTGTTATCAAACTTCTTATGATGGTATGTCGCTGATAAAACATGCCGCATTATCAATTCTTTTCAACGAACTGAAAATACCGTAATCCAATCGGTGAAAGTTACAAATGCAATCGATGTTTATAATCAAATCTGTTTGAGACTAAGTATTTGGCCCGAATTCGAATTTTCCGTTGGTGCTGTAATTCTGCTTATGAACATGTAGGCATTGCTGATATGCAACTAATAGCTCAATTACAATTAGTCATAAATCTCTTAATTACCGGTGAATTGCATTTCTTTGTATATATGCACTCTTATATATGTTACGGCCAAAGCCCGAAGTACGGCCAGTTCGCGAATTGGCTGGCCAATTCGTGAACTGGCCAAGAGGTTTGACCAAAGTCCGAAATACTTGCAATTAATATTGTATTTTCTACTTTGGCTGGCCATTTCGCGAAGTGGCCGGGAATCCTTGGCCAAAACCCGATGTGATAATCTATACTTATAAATAAAGTTCAATGTGTGTTTGTGTGTGTTTGCGTGTGTTGTGTGTGTGTTGGCGCTCTACAGTCCAAACCGTTTGACATACAGTCATCAAATTTGGCATAGATATATCTTGGAGGTCGGCAAGGTGCACTGTGGAGCGATATTGTAAAATTTTTAATTAGAATTTTAATTAAAAACTAAGCGTAATTTCGGCGGTTTGTCGCTATAACCAGAAAATAATACAGAACAAAATCGGTTTTTGCATCAAATTAAAGTTCAAAAAATTATCTTCTTAATGATACCAATGTTTTAATTTATAAATTATGCTTAGATATTTAAAGAATTTTTAAAGAAATATTTTAACCATATTTTTGAATAATATATTTCGCTCAAAATAAAAATAAAATTTAATCTGCATGAACACGTCAAATTAAAAAAAAAGCTTTTATCAACGTGTTGCCATCACATTGATAGAAGTTTAAATTCAGAAATAAATAATCTATTATTGCAAATTTAATAAATAAAATTGTAATTTTCGGCGGGTGTCTGTATAAAATGAAAAAAAAATGAAATAAGATATTTTCTGATAAGTAAAAGGAGGAAAAGTTTTCTATGAGCTTTGACAATACCTATATTATTAATTCAATAAAACAATTTAATTTAAGGCAAATATAGTTTAATATACTTATAATCATTCCAATCAGCGACCATCCACTAATTTGGGGCATACATTTGCTAACAAAATGGTCTAAAGGAACTAAATAATTATATTTAATATAACTTTAGTCAATAAATCCTCCGATGAATCAGGAATTTTAAATTTTTACATAGGTTATCTGCCCTTTGAATCATATTTAACAAAATATTCTTGAGACACCAATATTTTAAATAAAAATTGTTGAACTCCAACCAACTAAATCAATCACAAAAACTGACTGATTTATGAAATTTCAATATCACTCTTCTATAAAAAATCACTGTCCAGAAATCCTGGAGATTTTAGACTACTTGACCGACTGTCTCAATGAAGATACGTTTATCTTCTGCCAGGATTTCTCGACAGTGATTGGCCTGTGATTATGAAAATGTTGATTGTTCTAAAATTGATGCATAAAAACTTCATAAATCGGTCAGATTCATCACAGAAGATAGAGACGTTTATTTATTTATTTAAAAGTTGAAGTGTCAAGAGTATTTCGCATAATATGATTCCTTGGGACCAAAAGATTGTGTAAAATTTTAAATTCGTAATTTTTTCATAAGTTTATTTATTGGCTGAAATAAAATAAAATATTTTTATTCGCATCGTCCTTTTGAAAGTAAAAAATTAATTTTACGATGAATCAGAGAGATTTTTGTTGAATAATTTTTTAAGATATTATATTAATTATTCTGCGGTGCACATATAATTTCACTGTCGAACGACTCTGATTTCAATTTTCATATTTAAAATAAGACATGGTTAGCTTCAATATAAAAAGCTTTTATATTGATTGCAGATTAATATTTCCGCTTTAATTTAAAGTAGAAATTTTATAGATACTGAAAGAACATTAGAGAAAGTAGTACAATGAACAGAACTGTTTAAGGTGTACATAAAAGTATGACTGAATCATAACTACCAAAATATGAAGTTCAAAAATATTTCGCAGAAAAAGCTACAAGTTATAATAATTGAAAATTTTACCGATCATTAATACTGGCGAACCGGCTGGTGGTAAACGAATAAAATGACATTTATGTATAAAATATAAATAAGGTCATGTTATAGGTGAAATTCGACAGATGGCGCCAACAAAGAAATGTCTTTAAATGATATTAATAGCAAAACTATATTTCCTTCATATTTGTTTTAAATAATCCTTATATTTGCTGTTTGTCTTTGCAAAAAATTTCATATTTTTGAAGCAATATTTCGTGAGACAATGTGATCTGGGATCTTTAACATTAGGTCCATGGAGCAGAAAAAGACTAAGGATCACCCTTAAAGGCAATTGAAAACTGAGTACTCAATTTGCCTTTGTATTCATGCACGATACGCAACGCCTTTGCCCAAGATATAATTCGTTCATTTTGACGGGCGAAAAATTTAATCTTCACGCTATCACGTTGTTACAGCATATACGTTCACTGAATAATTTCTATTATGGCTTTAATATGAGAACAGAATAACACGAGATCATATTTTTATATATTACAAGCTTATTTTTAACTCAGAGGTGCCACTTATATTTAAACTCGTTCCTGAAACAATTGTACTTAAAACAAACAGTACACAGAAGTACTCATTTTTAACAGTGTGTAAAACAATCTGCTCTTGATTCCTTTCTTCCTACTTTGGCCGATAGTCCCAAGCCACTTCGCAAATTGGTCGGGCAGTTCGCGAATTGGCCGGCCAATTCGCGAACTGGCCGATTTCGGGCTTTGGCCATAACATATATAATAAATTACAAATAGAAATTTCATTAACATCTGCTGAAAAATAATCGAATTGCTGTGGCCCTACTATGTTTGGAAGAACATATCATTTACTTGTTGACGAGACGCTACGTTTTGTTTTACTTATTCCCCTTGTCTTCTAAACATTTTATATCAGATTAAGTTATTTGTAATATCGCTTATTTTTAACTAAACAACAATGCCTCTAACGTTTTATATCAGATTGGGTCACTTGTATCGTTTCTTCTGTTTTAAGCAGCGCTCACATGAGGCCAATTATTGCATACAATAGAAGATTATGCCTCCCTCAGGAAGATCACGAGACAAAGGCAAATAGTTGACCCGGTGAGACAAGTATTTACCATTGTAACTTTGGAGTCACATGATCTTCCTAAGAAGATATAAGCAATGACCTTTCATTTCTTGCAATAGTTGGCCTCGTGTGAACGCTGCTGTACACGATACACTGCCACATCACTCTAGTATATTAGATTAGATAATTTTACTTTTTTACTGATCTTTATCTTTTTTACTGAACGATACACCTCCACTATTTATTTTGCAACAAATTTTCTTCAACATACAATGCCATCAATGTTTGAGGAAACTAAAAACACCTACCGATATGGTATGTGCTTCTAGGATCATGGCCCAACTTTCATTTACGCGCACCTAGTGTTTATTTTGGATTTTTTCAGTTAATTATAAGTCATTCATATCATACAGATCAAGTTGAATCTGAATTTTGAAAATATCTTCGAATTTTTGCTCTGAAAATTCATTTGGCACTGAATTAAAATATTAATTTCTATCTAAATTTATAAATTTTTTGAAAACAAGGTTATTTTATCTACTCATATTATTACTGAACTAAGTTATGGCATTATGCAAGAAGCTGAATAGATTTAGCAAAAATATGCTTTTAATAATTAATTTAATTCATATTTTAAATAAAAATACAGTGTATTTTTCTCAAATAAATTATTTTTGAAATCAAAAAGATTTATTTGAAACTTATACTCTAGTAGAGAAACTTTGTATTTCTAATGTAAATTATACATCGTTGGTAACTATTTTTATTTAGATGTAAATAAAATTTCTTCAGAACATTATTTACATAGAATAGAATTTTTGAATTGAAGTTTCAAGGGCGTTCAAGGGCGATTCGAAATTCTCTTGTTCGAAAGAGAATTTAAAATTATTGAATAATTTTCAAATGAAATTGCGCTGTAATGCCTAGCAAGGTTTTGTATAAGGGAAATGCAAGTGTTTGAAAACTTGCAAAAGTCTGCTCTTGACTTAATTTAGTCATTTTCAGCACGATCTTGAACAGTTAATTTTTTTTAATCCAACCAGGCACCCTAAATAAAACAATAAACTAAAGGCGATCTGAAGTTTATAATTTAAAGCATGATAATGCTTTGAATTTAATACATCCACCATTATTTTATTTTAAAAATTTACTCTTAATCATAAAACAGCGATAACGTGCACATAAAAGATTAAATATTAACGTGCATTAAATGTCGCAAAATGCATGAGTATAAATACAATACTAAAACAATAAAAAGTATTGTGGAAAAATATGCTAACAACTAGTAAAATTAGATAAAAATTTATACTGGAATAAAATTTGCATGCTTTGAAAACTTATTTTTGGAATTTTAAAGTAATATCAAAATGACCTTTATATAATAGTATTATATAAAAGCCATTTTGATAAACATTAAAATTTTGATTAATTTTTAATTAAAAATCTAATTAAAATATTATAAAATCCTGTCTTTGCCAGCATTTACAACCCAAGAAGAAATTGCGCGCCAAGTATGGTAGTTCTTGGTTCAACATCTTGAATTTTTTCTTTTTCTTTTTTGCATGTCATATTTTACAGAAGATCATCACCAGAAACATCTATAGATATTAAATATTAGAAATCCTATTATATCTGACAGCAAAAGGAAGATAAGAGATAGTTTTGCTACATAATCCTACAATATAATTCCATAAACAACGCAATAACTTATTTTACTTCAGGTATGTGACTATGTTCGAGAAGAGTTTTTGAAAATTGTTTTTTCCCTTTTCATCTCTTTTTCCTTTTGAGCAGAGAGCGCCACCTTGTGGCGTTAACAGACAAGCAGTTGAACGGGAGACCTGCATCCTGAGGTCGATTTTTTCTTATGCTCAACCCTTGCTCTAACGCCAAATGCTTTCGGTTGGAAAAGGTGGAATCCCACCACCATACTGTTTATTTTAACTTAATTGTTTATGCGTGTTTGTAAATTTTGTAGTGTAGCCGTGTTTGTGTAGATTAAAAATATTTTATTTAAAACCGTCAGTTCATTAGAAAATCGCAACACACTCACTATATTATCAAATATTTTAATTTTTTAATTTTAGCATTAAATTGATAAGACAAACACATCTGAAACAAAAAAAAATCTATTAAAAGACAAAAATGCTAAAAAATTAGAATTTTTTTTTTTTTTTTCCATATTTAGCTGAAAAGAGGTACAAAACAAAAATTTTCTAGTTTAGCAGTTCAAAAATCTGCAGATAACTTAAGAAATGTATTATTAAAATAAACTGTATTTCTACCCCGATCTTTAAATACTGATGTTCGACTGATAAATAAATAGAAATTAAACGTTTTTTTTCAAGTATGATGCATTCAAATAATTATAAAATCTTATTAAATGAACAGATAATTTAGTGCGCAGTCCAGGAGCTACTGAACGTATTCAGAAATTATGACACAAATTTTAATAAAAAAAATACATATTAGATATTATTTTAGGAAATTTTTCGTCAAAAGATTTCATAAAATTGAAAAAAAAAAGCATTTAAAGATGTAAAACAGCGATAGATTAAAACGCGGATAATGCAAAAACAGAAATGATTGTAACTTCGTGAAGAGCGAGCACAGAGACAAAATTCTACAGGTTTTATAAAGAAAATTGTCCAGTAATTAAGAATATTGATTTAAAAATATATCTGACATAATTTGCCAAAAAATATTCGCCTATGTTTTGAGACTGCTTTGCAAAATCGGTCATCTTTTGGAAGCGCCCTCTTCATATCGATTGTATTACTGACGTTGGGCTTACTTTTAGCCTCTTCGTATAGAATGGAATGACTGACATGCGCACCGAATGACTGAATTTTTAGTATTAAGTCCTCAATGAAGTAAAAGTGCTAAGAAATATAAAACGCAAAAATTACTTTAAAACGCTTGGATATCTATTATTATAGAAATTATGATAACATTAAATATTCCAAAAAGGACGTGTATTATAATTAAGAAGTTAAGTAAATTCGTAGGCCAAGGGTTAATCAACATTTATAGTGCATTATGTAGTATCGATGCAAGATGAAAATATTTAGAATACTTGGTTATTTGGTTAATCTTATTTGGCAAAATTTGAATGGAAATTTATTAACCTCAATTTGTATCCGAAAATCCTTATATAAATATATATGTATATATCACTAAAAGCAATAAAACAAGTATTCATTTGAATTTACTTGATTTTGTACTTAACCGTTTGGGTGTGCCTCTGATTTAGCCATCCTTTTACTGCGTCAATACTTTGTATTCGAAAATCTTACTACTTGTTGATTTCATATGCGTGTAGAGTCCAACATGCTCAATTAAGTTATCCAGTAACTAATTATTCATAGCGATGCATATTTACTTCTCATTTTCTGATTTTAATCACATGGTCGGAATTAAAAGTGACTAGACAATATTTGCAGAACGTTGATTTGAATTTGATGACTGCATATATTATTAAACAATAATGCAATTCTTAAAATGATGTTTTAGTGAATACAATGAAAATCTGAAATTACGTAATCGGTGGGATTGATGATTCACTGAGTGCATAAGTCGGTCTTTAATTTTCCATATAAAATGCAGCGAATTTTAATTCATTAGATGCAATAGCTTGGAAAAATAGTTAGTTGAAAAAAGGGTATGTAATAAATAAAGCAGTTTACAAGAACATATAAGTTAACTTATTTTGAGATAAAAGTGCAACAGAAAACAGAAGTCTTGTTAAAATATAAAAACTTTCGAAGCCCTGTTAAAATATTAAAATTCATTCGGTCACGTAACAATTTTTTTTCCTTCATGTAAAATTTTTTTATAGCAAAACTAATATGCATATATTTAAAAAAAACTTGTATGCAAAGCATACAAAGAGAAAGTATTGTAATCGGCAGAATATCTGAATTTGAGATTTTGACGAATCTCGACTGCTCAGACGTCTCCGAGACCGAAAAGCGCATTCAAGACATTACATGAGTTTGTCACTCTATCCCTATATAAACAGAAGAACTCAATATTACACCAAGTCACGGCTTTGAATTACACAATGAAATTTCGTTTGTGATATAATACCAAATTTGTTGATAAATATCAAATTTTGACCAAAATTCATTCACAAAAAATCTTTTTCTTTAAAAACAAGTGCATACGATAACTACAAAACGTATAAAGCTGGACTTGATAAAATTTGGCTGTATTCGTATAAAATTGGAACCAAATCCGTTAACAAGTTGGCAGCTTATCGATGTGTATATTTGCATGCATTTGATTATACAAGATAGAGCGCAATGGTTTAGATAAATAAAATTTGATATGGCGTTTTAAAAGGCGTTCAAAGTATATACTTGATTTCATTTCTTTACTTCGAAACATAAAATGCTCACTTGTGGGACTCTGACAATAAAAATTTGAGCATGTGACGTTCGTGGTCTTGTTGAATGCCCACGAGTTTTAAATGGAGAATGGCACTTTTATTAAGGAGTGTATTAAAAAGAAATTTCGTCGAGATCATATTGGTTATTCCTTCTCTTTCAGTTTGTGTACATTCCTTATTAGAATCGACTGTCTCAAGCGTTTGTAATTTCTTTTTTTTTTATCAAATGGAGTCGAGAATTTTTGTTTAGCTTTCCACTGTCGATTGCCTTCTAATAGATGTGGTTTTCCTATTATCATAAAATGCCCAACAACATTTTAAGATATCTTCACAATATTGGCCGGCATTCAGAATATCGAACAATATTGTGGAGATATCGCACAATGTCTAGTGCTAATAATAGGGTTTGAAAAGTCTGCTTTTATGATAGCAATTTGCTGAAGCAGTTTTATAAGATCATCGATTGTCAACTCTTTACTATGGTAGTCCAATGGCTGATCGATATCATTGTGAACAACTTCCAAATGTAATTGCAGCTTTTTCTATTACATGCGAGATTAGATCTGTTTCTAATAATACTCTTTTTATTTCTGTTATTCGTTTTAATATCAGGATTCTGTATTTATATCAATGTTTTTTAAATAATTAATATTTGAATGGGGAAGAAAAATTGTAACTGCTTAAATATGTATTCGCATAAGTCAATATAATGTAAATCGAAGCATCTTCAAATGCATGATGTAAATTAAATAGTTAAAAAAATTAATCATAATTTTAATCATTTATTATAATAAATTCGCGAAACTAAGTGTTTTAATTTATTTATTGTTTTAAATATCTGCATTATTAAAGAAGGATTAAAACAATAAAACTCTAGGAAAAATTATCCGTAATTTTTAATTAATAATTTTCTTGTTTACAATTAAAAACATTTAATTACTATGATAAATTATAACGGAATAATAACAAACATATAATACCTTCTACCAAATATATAATAATGAAATTAGGAATTGACAATGTCTTTCAAATGGAATGGAATGTAACAAGTGAAAGGAATGATTAATTTCCAATATCTTATAAGTATCTAATTAGTTTAATTAATTTTAATAATTTATTGGAAGCACACATATAGTATTAATATTATATTAGTCAAAAAATTTATATTTTTTACAAATTTATTTATCTTGCAACATGTCTAATAACAATTTTTAATCGAGCTGCTGCCTGCCGCATTTAGCCTAACGTTTCTAGGTAGCTACCTAGCTGGTAATCCGTTACTACTTTAATACTTATCAACATTTGAGTGCCAATATAAATGTCTTTGGAATTATTTTTCCCCCTCAAATGCTTGTTATTCAAATCTGAAAAAAAAATACCCGTTTTGTTTTAAAAGGATATTTTTCATCTTATTAATTGCAAATTTTTTTTGTTTGTATGATAAAAGCTCTAGATGATTTTAAGATGTTTCTAAGCTTTTCATTCACACTACATTATTCTTCACATATTTTCTAAAAAATGTGATTAAAAATGAAACCTTTTGAAAGCATTTCTGTACTTAATGCTTCTTGATACTCAATAAAATAAAAAAGAGAATAACAAAATACATTTTATTCGTCTACAACACTACAATGCAGAAGAAAGACTTCATACACAAAGCTGAAATAAACTCAACACACATATATGTATATATAGATAATTTTTTTTACATCAAATAAATAGAACATCTTGTGCGTGGAAGCATCTCTAATGATTTTAAGGTAAATCATGCAACGAAACAAAAGTCAAAATATCTTTTTTTTCTCTAATATCAATAAGATCTAGCTTGAAACACACTGCATAATATAAAATCTACTACAGTATTTTAACTTCATGCATAACAGATAAATATGTATTAAGTCAAGAACTTGTTGAAAGTCAATATATATGTTATTTCAAGACAAATTAATATTAACAACCACTCTCGAACAAATGTTATAAGAGACTGAAGTATTCTTCCAGATCTTTCGATTCTTCTGCGAGTTTGGAAGTATTATCTAAAGTTACCATGTAATCTCAAAAAACTACAGCGACGTAATGCAGAAATGCAAAAAATGTTTCTTTTTTATCTTCGATTATATAGATATGTCGCTTTATATTATCGATATGTATGAGCTCGAAAAATGTAGTAATAATTTTTTCATACAAAATTGAGATTTAAATGTAAAGAGTTTCTAATATCTATTAAATAATTAAACCTAGATTAGTATTCTATAAGCTAAGCGTGCTAACTTTAGCTTTACTAATTAAGAAAAAAATAAAATAAAAAAAAACTCCTCATTAACCATATTTGGCCAAGTAAGACATAATTCGAAATCCAATTCTACAAGAGAATTTATGGCAGAGTCAAACTACAATAAATCCTCCAATATTTAACATGGGAATATCTGATCTGTTTAATATCACGATATCACTTTGTTGATAACCCTTTTTCAATGCATTTTACTAAAAGAACTTGCCATCTTATAGATAGGGATGAAGTTGCATTGCATACTGAGTCAAATATTCTGTTCGCCAATTGGCTTCAGAATTCAAAACTTATTACAAATATATCATTTAGAGCCCCATTAAATGACATCAGTGACAAATAACCAAAATCTATTCTTAAATAATAACTTACATAATTTACACTGGTATGAACGAAATTTTGCTGAATATCACCTACTAAAGAAAGTATGCAATTTGTCGCAACCCTTCCAATGGCCAAAACTTCAGATAAATATTTCTTTGAGTCCCGCCTACTGATAACCGAGACTAATACTGGATCCGCTTTCTTTTAGTTTTATCTTTTCGTGTTGGTAAGAGTTCGATGCTACGACAAAAATATCTTACTTTCCATATTTATTTACATAATCATGTATTCATAAAATATTCAATTCAATATACTGTATGAGAAAGACTTAATGAACAAGACTTTGCTAATAGCACATAATTCGCTGTAAAAGTAAAGACTTTTGTCCCTAATTCTTCATGCAGTTCATAAATCTTGCCTGAAACTATTATATCGTCGAAAAAGAGCATCAATATCGTACATTGCGTCACAGGCGCCATGTTTTCGCTTTGATGCTGCCATCTATCCTCTTCGCTATGAACTAAAACATGATTTCATTTTGATTTGAGAGAGATTTCGATTTCTTATTAAAATAGCATAAAATGAGTTTTATACAAGGGGAAAAATAATTATTTAAATTATAATCAACGCAAGTCACAAGAAAAAATAATTAGAAAAGTTGAGTAAAATTTTCTTTAATTTTAGTAAATCTCAAAATTATTTAATTTTAGTAATTCTCAAAATTTAAGTAATATTTCTAAAATTAAGAAAGAATTTCTTTATAAGAAAGCACATGTTTATGATGAAGATATTTAGTATCATGAAAAATCAAATTCCTTTATTCTGTGTTTGATTTTGATATTTGTTTTAGAATGAACTGAACTTATTTTATCTTAAACTATTTTAATCTTTTGAAACACGAAATAATATTATATAAAGAATTTATAATTCTTACACAAATAATAAACATAAATGCGGATTTAAAAGATCACTGTCTTTCAGATATTTTGATTAAGTATATTTTAGAATTAAAGATATTTTTGCAATTTATTTTTTGAAATAATATATGTCAGCAGTTAAATAGAGTATTACCGTTGCAAGCATATTTGTAGATAAATATCTATAAATGCCAATCACTTTCATACATTACAAACAATATCAACATTTATTGATATCATAACCTTCCGGTACCAACAGGTGAGAGTAGTATGTAACTTTGAAAAGTAGAGGAATACTTGATTAAAGTAAACATTAAGTAAAAACATCAGTAAAATGTTTCAATACATTTTTTCATAAGAACATTGATGAGAAATACACTACATTTAGGCTTAACGACTACTATCTACTGTTGTTAGCACTAAGTGTTCGCAATGATAATTTTATGACATATTAGGCCTTCTGTTTCAGCTATAACAAATACCTTGTATCATTTTTTTCCTTAATCAGTCTATTGTTATCCATTTATTGGATACCAATAGATGCCAACAAGAAAATTTTTAGAATTTCACAAAAAGATAAAATTGCAAGAACATTTATGCATTCTATATGTATTCTAAATCATATATAAAAATTTTAATATCCACAGAAAGTAGAATTGCTAAACAATTTGTTCACATTCAGCTGTGTCAAAAAAACATTGCATTTTGCTTCTGCGTTGAACGAATCAAATAAATGCACACTTTATCACAATCATTCTATACTGGATTTGTTAAAAGTGCATAAACTTATACAATAAAATAACTATGCAACCTGATTCAACCCAATTTAATAAAAAAAAGCAAAGAAATCATTACAAATGAAGTTATTGTTTGTATCAGTTTGAAATTTGCTTAGTTTTTTTATTATTCAATTCGCCGAAATTTTCAAAGAAAAAAATGTTTTCTTTCTTTTTAAAAGAGGAAATATATTAAAAAAGAACAGAAAAAAAATATTAGAAAATATTGGCAAATATTTTTTAAACAGAATTTTGTAGCTTGGCATTGAAAAAAATATGATATAGCACCATGTGTTAAATTCGAAGATAAACATAGGCTTTACAATGGAAGATCGACGAAACAAGAGCCTACACTGTCGTAAAAAAAATCCAAGAATCCTTCCCCAATTACTTTACAGATACATCGAAGAATTGCTATTGACGAAGAAACGAAATAATTCGTTTATAACAAATAAGCATAAAGCGCAACAGCGGCCTAACTAGATAGCTTATTGATCTATTAGAATTCGTAAAGATAATAATTATATACAAAAATTTATATAGTATTTGAATAATTTTAAACAAGTCGTATAAAATATTTTAAAATTTAGTCCATTATAAATAATGCTACTTTTTAGAGACATTTAATGGTATAATTATTTATAATAATTTTTAAAAAAAATAATTAATCAAAATGAGCAATAAAAACGTTACAGTTCTAAAATAAATATTTAAAATGAAAGCGAAATAAACAAACAAATAATCGTACTTATCGTCACCGTAATTCTTAGTATTTCTTGTTGAAATATTCTGTGTTTGCATTCCGTGCACAAGTTTTAATAATAAATAAAAACAAACGAATTTAAACATATATTTGTGTTAAATAATAAAAAAACTTACTAAATAAAATTTCACTGCAGATGGAAAAATTGGCTAATGATTTAACGTTATTTTTGTTTGAGCCCCAGATAAAAAATAAAAATCGTTTGTCGGATTATAATTGGATGTTTGAAAGAAAAATGACTAATCTGTTCTTTCATTTTAAATTACTAACGAATTCGGTGACGGTTGAAGCGATTTATGATTTCTTTTGAAAACCGTTTGGCGAATTAATCTTAAAAAAATAAAAAATAAGTGCTTTTTTTTAAATTCAGAAATAGAATTATTAGGCTGCTTTTGCTTCTTCATTTTTTTTCGTGTATAATGATTGTTGGCGGAAAAATTGGCAATAACAGAAGGCAAGAGAGAGAAATGGCAATCTATTTGACATCGTCCTCTTGAGAGTGTTTGGCGAGAGCTAAAAGAATCATAGTGAGTTCCTTCTTGTTGATCTTGCCGTCCTTGTTGAAGTCGCATCCCCTAAGAATCGCCTCCTGGAATTCATCCAGATCTTGAGCATCGTAATCCTGGAAAGGGAAAGAAGAATTAAAATTGTTTCATTTAAAATAAATATTATGCTGTGTTAAAATGCTATTAAAATAAAAAAAAGTTAATTGAATTTATTATAAAAGTAAAGAAAAATAGTAAATAAATAAATAAAATAAGTATGATATTAATCACAAGATTCATATGAGTTTAAATTATCATAAAATATAATATTAATTTGTTACTGCCACTGCTTAGCTAGAAAATGAAAGTTGAACCCCAACTTTTAAATCAGAAATGAATTTCTGATTTAAATATTTCTAAAATTGAAAAAAGCTTATGAAGAAACTGTTTAATTGTTTCATCACTGCATTAGGAAGTGAAAATACTTATTAATAATTGGAGATTTTATGGTATCGTTTGATATGATATAAATTATATTCTCTTTAATTCGAAAAAAAAATGACAACATAATTTTCAGAAAAACTATTATTTTCTTTAAAAAACTGTGATAGTAATTTCAGATAGTAATTTCAAAAGAGTTGGAATTGATTTTTGAAAACATACGAGTAGTTATTCAAAAAAAAAATATTTATTTGAATGACTAACTCTTATTTTCCTAGTGAAAACATCTGAATATATTTATCTATATCTATACTTATAATAAAGCTCAATGTGTGTGTGTGTGTGTGTGTTGGCGCTCTACAGAAAAGACCATTCAACCTACAGCTACCAAATTTGGCACGTGTATACCTTGGAGGCCGGGAATGTGCACCTGGGGGTTATTTTTTCGAATTTTTAAATAGAATTTTATTTATTTAAAAATTAAGCGAAATTTTGTCGTGTTACTGCTATAACTGCCGAAAATATTACCGCACAAAAAAATTTTTTACATGAAGTTAAAGATCAAAAATTTATCTTTTAAATGATACTATTGTTTTAATCTTAAATTTAAATTTCTATTTTTAATGAATTTTTAAATAAATATTTTAACTATGTTTTTCAATAATTTTTTTCGTCAAAAATAAAAATGAGGATTAAGCACGTTTCGCATTCATGAGAAAAAAATAGCTTTTTTCAAAGTGTTGCCATCACATTGATTAAAGCTCTAACTGAAAATAAATTAAATCTTTTTGGAAATGAAATCTGCAAAATTATAATTTTTGGCAAGTGTCTGTAAGAAATGAAAGAAATATGAAATATTATTTTTTCTAAAAAATAAATTCAAGAAAAATTATTTTATGATCTTTTACACTCTCTATACAGGGTGTTTATTCAGTCCCGGATCCATTTTGATATTTAATGACTCATAAAATAATGAAGATGTAAACAAACTTATGGCATTTATTGATGGAATAACTCATATATTTTCCTTCTCAGGTTTGAATATTTTTACTTTTGTAAATATCGTCTGCGCGTGTTTTTAATTTCAGATAATTTCATTTTCCAGTCTAAATATCTGTACTTTTCTAAATATCGTCTGTTTATTAATTACATTTTTCTCTCTTTTGTTTTTGGCAACTATTGAAATGTTATGTTTACTTTTGATGTGTTTGTATGTAGTACTTTTGTATGTGATGTTTTATTCGAGCGGATATTAAGGAGAATGCATACACCACAAGAGAAAGCACAGATTTTATGGTGGTCATAGAGTTAATTTCCAATCAACTGAATCACTGACTTTTAAGAGTTAATTTCAAATCACTTAAACTGACTGATTTATGAAGATTTGAATATCACTATCCAATAAAAAAAGGATAATTTTAGATTTTTCATCGATCGTTTCAAAGAAAATACGCCAATAAGCGCGCAGGTTTCTGAAGATTAATTGGCCTAAGATTATGAAAATGGTGAGTTTTTCTAAATTTTTAACATTTAAAACTTCATAAATAAGTCTTAGTTGATCGTGGAAAATAGAAACATTCATTCATTTATTTAAAATTTGGTGTGTCCAGAATATTTATCAGAATCTGATACCTTACTGCATTAAATTTAGACTTCATAATTTTTGAAATATATTTATAAGCAGGAACAAAATATTATTATTGATTTCATTTCAATCCTTTTGAAAGCAAAACAAAAAACTGAATTTTATGCTAAATCTGAGAAATTTTTGTTTAATTATTCTTTGAGATATTACATAAATTATCAAAAATATTTTGTAGTTCACATAAGACTTAAATACCGAGATATTCTGTTTGCAATACTCATATTCAATAATAATAGTAATAAATAAATAGCAATAAAGATGATAAATAAAATAAAACGCTTGGTTTTATTAAAAAATATCTTTATATTAATTGCAATTTCATCATTTTCACTTTAAATTAAAGTTGACGTTTTACCGGAAATGACAACAAATTAGCAAAATATATAGAGTAAATTGAACGAAACGATCTAAACAACAGTATAAGGTTGGTATTTGTTTGAGAATCTATTAAGAGACCAGTTACTTAAAATATTTAATTGAAAATTGTAGCTAGCGGTAATACTGGCGAACCGGCTGGTCGCCAAAGGCGGCTAGTAAATTATAAATATTATTAGATTGTGCCCTAAACAAATTAAATGGCAAGAACTTTTTATTAAATACTGGAAAGTTTTATCAACATAAGATCTAATAAACTAATCGAATTTTTAGTAACATAATAAGTGCTATATTAGCCGGACAAGTTTAAAAATCTTCATATATAATATTATTATATATTTGTACTCATAAATGTGTAATTCACCATAAAAAATCATTTTTTAGATAATCTTTTTCTCTGAAAGCAAATGCACATGCTATGCATGTTTGGAAGTCATGTGATCGATATGATATGGACGACTATTATAATGACTCAGAACTCTATTTTCGTTTTGGAATCAGATTATTTTTGCACAGCACAGGACAGAGAGTTTCATGAGGCTATTTACATGATGATGATAGAAACTGATCAGAGTATTTACAGATGAAGTAGACTGAAATTGACCAAATGGTCAGTACACCAAAGAGATGAATGACGTAAAAACTCTTTCCTGAAAGCAAACACAACATATTCTTCTTAAATCAAAAACAAGATTGCCAGATTCCAAACTGAAATAAGATGCAACGCAAACTCTAACATGAAAATAAACAGGAAATACATAACTTATTAGGAATGGCAACAAATATAATGAGATGAGCATAGACTCAATAGAACCAATAGGAAGTTAACAAACTGGAGAGATGAAGGGAAAATCGCTTTCTGACTTAAAACCTCGATTTTTTAAAATATCACAACTAAAATATCGACTGGGAAATCAGAAAAACTAAAGAGAAGAACGATTCAGTTACACGATTTGTTTCTACCGGATGATTTTTATCTTATCTGCTATCCAGTCATACACACAATAAGTGTTCGACTATGGCAACAAAGAATATAGTGTTTACTCTTAATATTTTTAAGCGAAGAAAAGTTAAAGCGAAGTAAGAAAATAAATTGCTTATTGGAGAAATAATTAACGCATTCCACTTGTATGTACACTATGAGTATAATTTTTAAATTTTTAAACCATATTTCTGCTTAAATGTCTCTTCATTCCAAATAAAAATAATGGAAATTAATCTATTTAGAGATTAAAATAAAGAAGACTTACTTTTTTCACAAGTTCTAGGAGATCCTTAAGGAATCCTTTCAACTCCTCATTTTCTATTGTGCCGTTACGGTCCTGGGTGGAGAAAAAATATTAATCATATTGAAATAATAAAGTACAAAAATTTATCAATAAGAACTTAAATATTTTTGTTTTGTAATTCAATAATACAAATTCCATTTCACGTGATATTATTGCCGCATGGTAATCGTCCATATCCATGAAATCTAAATATACGTATGTTGTTTTTAATATCTGATCACGCTATAATTGGGACAATGAATCTCAATGAAAATCTCAAAAGTAGAATTGCTAAATGAATGCGTGGATTACCGGTAATTTTTAGTCTGTTGGTTTCAGTTGTGCAATTACCTTCGCTACCGCAACTTCGAACAATTCATATAAAAATTTATCCATCCCCTTTCTGACATTGAACTGTTATGCATCATTTGCACTATAATCTGGGCTTTACATCAAATAAATATTTTTCTATTCATTATTGGCCCTTTTTGTTCCACTAGACACCATACTTTTCATAAATATTTTTGTAATTTTCCTCCATTAAACGACTAGGTTTGCGACTCAATGTTTTATCCTCTTGATGTCTACTATTACCCCTCTGAATTTTTCGGTTGAATTCGGCAACACTCTGTATATGAAATGATGTATTTAAAATTAATCGACATATTTGGGTAGATTTCATTTTCAAACACCAATAATAATTTTGTGCAAAAAAAAAAAAGTACATTTTAAACTAATGTAGTTGGATTTAACGGAAATCTTACCCCACCTGTGAATATTTCAGGCATGATAATGGTTCTCGCTTTCATTATGATAATAATAATATGTGGAGCTTGCTACCTCAATTCCGTTAATGGATCGTATCTTTGTGTGAAGGTGGATGCTTTAACCACACCACAATGGGGGGGGGGTATAGTATATTTATTACAGGATCGAAACGTACCATATTGGAAAGGGGCAATAATATATTTAACAAAGAAGTGCGCCTGTATAATTTTCATGATGACATGACCATTTAGAAAACTCTGGCCGCTAACACAGGGTGGGAGTAGCTCTTTGTGATTAACAGCTATTCATATTATCCTGGATGCAAAGGAAGGATTAGGATAAATCTTAATGGTCAATGGAATTCTTTGAATTGCTAATAGATGCGTTTAAATACGTTTTTTCACGTTTTTCAGTGAAGCGGTCGCTCTGAGCTTTCTAAGAACTAAAAATTTGAATTATATTTGACTATGGAGATTTAATTATGATTATATTTGACTCCAAACACAGCACGCAATTCTACTAGCTCATTTATCTACTCCTTCTCTTCGATTCTATTCAATTGCAATCTTTATATATTTTATCTAGGGTAACATTTAGTATTCTCATTAAATTAATTCATGAAAATTATAGCGTTGCAAAGAAGTTTATATATATTTCAAACAATTAAATCAAATACCAATTATATTTTGCTATCCCTGAATCCTCGAATTGAGCTTCTATTCTCAAACGTGAATAATTATTCATCGAACTGCTATGCGGAATTCAAGTATTAATGAAAAGAAGAATGTTTTCTCGCAATTCGCAAATGGTTTGCAGGGAAAATATTTCTGTCAACTGATGAAATTCCTGAGAAATTCATTAACCTCGTTTAGTTTCAATTGTTGATGAGTCCAAGTGATTCTCACTACTTCACTTAGGTTCAAACGATTCAGAGTTTAATGATTTCTTCATTTGTCTAGTTCTTCATGGAAACATATATTTGAATTTCCAGAATTCGAATCAATGGAAATTGTATATCACTCGGATTATTTAGAATATTTTCAATATTTTGTTTGATCTTGAGTTTATCTCTTAAGAAATGGATTTAATGATAAAAAAAAAAGGTTTTTCACGAGCATAACACAGTAATTGGATAAAATATAAAATCAATAAATTTAATAATTTTTAAAAAACCTGCTCATTAGTATTTTGTAAGGTAAAAATATTTTTTTTTTTATTTAATTGTCTTTTGTTTTTTACCTTTATTGTATAATTTATTATAATAAACATGATAATGTCTCGGAAGATTTTTATTAATATTATTATGCCTCTTATGATTTTTTTTTTTACAAATTAAAGAAAATTTTTAAAAATACAGTTCAAAACTGGATATAAAATATATCCAGGTTTTGATATAAAAGTCCCTAACTGTTATTGGGCCTTATAGTGCGCAGAAAAAAAGATATTAATTTTTTATATTAGAAATTTTATTTAAAAAAAATTTAAAACTAAATTTTGCTAACGATATTTATATTTTCAGTTTTCAAGCTGGGAAATTATTTATCAAATTAGAAATATTGTTTATTTTTAATGAAATCAAAAACTAATATACATGAATACAGTAATGACTCAAATTAGACAGCAACAAGAATCTTTGTATATCATATTCTTTTTGATTTAACAGGTTTAAGAGGAATCAAAAGATATACTCAATAGCACACATGAGCAAAATTTTATTCAGTTTTTTTTCATTCTATTAAAACATATACAGCCATTTTAATTTTTATTGAATTTTGGATAACTATAAAAAAAAGCGCTCAATGCTGTTATCTCTTGACCCGGAGATTTTAAGTCCATAGTTACTATCCTATTACTTTTTTAAGCCTTTTATGACTTGATGCACCCTTGTAGATTTATTTTTGTAGAAAAATATAAAGAATTATGAAGATTTTTATATGAAGTGCATGGAGGAAAAAGGATTTTTTATTTACATTTGTGCTTCAAACTCCAAATAGAAAAAGAATATGTCATCATTTATATTCGAACTCATAAAAAAAAAATTCAGTTGGTTAAAAGCAGATTGTCTTGACTCCTTTGCTCGATCTGTACAGAAGAAGTTTGATTTATAAAAATATATTTTATATATCATACTATGTACAAATGATAAATTTACCACTTTAAGAATTTTCTCCTTACTCAAAAAGGACTAACAAATTTAACTCAATTGAATGGAAAAAAAATCATCATTGTATTCTTTTTATTGGTAACAGAATAAATGCACATCTATCGCGCAAAATGCAGGAATTTTTTGGTTCATGTCCGAAGAAATATTCTAATTGTTCTTGATTTGGCGCGAAATATAGCATTCGATTCTTTTTTACATCTTCTGAGAACCCAAAAACATCTGCGCATCAAATCCAGTAAAACACCTTTTAAAAATGAAAAAAAAAACCTAATTAAAATTGAATTTCTTTTTAAATTATATGCATTACTTGTTGTATTTGAAAGAGCTAACAATTCGTTCCATTTCCAACAATCGAATCCACTAATCGCTTATTTATGGTGCCAACTGACTTATCGTTTGGCTCTGTGACATAACCGCCATATTCAAGATCTGAATTTAGTGATTATTTCACAGAACGCCAAATTTAAAAGTACAAATTTTATTTACAAATATAAGACAATGTTACTTGAAAAGGTAAGCTGTAATATACCGCTGCAACATAAATAGACGATCCGAGAAACACTGTACCATTAAAAATAATTTCAAAAAGTATGCATTTATAATAATGTAAAGAAGATACCACGTACACGATCATACAAGTTGAAAACTCGTTCTATGTCTTCTTTCGTCAGCTTGCTAGCACCCTAAAAGATAAATAATAATAATAAATTAGTTTCATTTTCAAGAGTATCGATATAACGGATAGCCTAAATATCGAAAAAAAAAGAGAAAGAAAAAAAATCTAAATTTTTTTTTAAAGTTTAAACCAGGCTCACGAAAAATGTATAGTAAACCTGCAAAATAAAGTCTAATAAAATTTTGAAACAGTATCTGAAAACATTAGTCATAGAATAAGTTTGAAAGGAGCAAAAGTGTATTTTACATACCAATCATGCAAGCCGAGCCAAAAAATTTTTCAAAAGAAATAATTAGGAAATATCCCAAAATAAGAAACTTTATTGAAATTTAAAAGCTGGTAAATGTAAAATCACTGACAAAAAAAGGAAAATTTGATGTCAGTAAAACTACATTCTCGAATTATAATCCCGTATGAATTTTGATACTTATCTTAAAGTCAAAGCTAATTATAAAATGCAATGACAAGATTTGATTCATTCTAAATCAAAAAGTATATCATATTCACTACGTTCTTTAAATCATATTTGCAAAATAAAACTAAAACTTTGATAAATAATGTAAATAAATTAAATAAAAAAATAAAGTTGTTATTGACCCATTTCCTGCTTAATGCAGTTAAAGTTGTAGCATAATGAATGCAAATTTATGCACTATTCAAATAGATTTATGGAAAAAAAGCAAAATAACTTAAACGCATAAAAGGGATACTCTCCTTCCCAAATTGAATTTATAAAATTAAAATGTTTATTTCCCCATTTTTAAGAAGAGAAAGAGGGAAGGGGAGGACGAAAGTTACGATATATTAATCTAAAGGAAACTGTTTCTAGCAAAGTTTCGAAAAGAAACTATTTATATCTAAAAGAAACTGTTTCAGCAAACGATTTAATTAAGTCTATGTTTACTTTTTCAATTTTCTTTGGCGACCAATTTGTTCACTAAAATAAGCTTGCTTATTGAATTTTTAGGCTTTTAAATTATTGATATCAAATGCATTTTTTAAAAAAATTACTTTATTATTTGATTAAAGCTGAAAAAGATGAATTTAAATGACTTAATACAAATTTTTGAGCGTGCAAATTAAGAAGTGTATATATACTACAACGTAAAAGAAGAAACGAAAATCTTACTTGCGATGAGTTAACATCCAAAAAAAGCAGTTTTTTTAAAACCTCAATTGTAACACTGGCAAAGCCCGCGATTGACTGCTTTGATGGATGTGTTTGAATTTCATCATATTTAGAATATTGTTACAAATTATGCAACACATTACATTTAAAAATATTTTTAAAAAATGAAACTGATGTAATTTGAAAGACAATTTCTTTAGTTTTAAGATAATGCGAGAATAACTTTTGCGAAATGATAGTTTTGGAAGATAGGAGTATCAAATTCCATAAACAAGTCATAGCGATTACCTATCGGGCGACGGCTAAACGTGATATTTTGATCATCTATCTAAATGGATGATCCTAACTCTTAATTAAAAGGTCATCTTTATCATATAATCAGATAGCAGATGTGATCCAAGGTGAATCATATAGCAGTCAATATGTTAAGCCTATTTTCGTGCTCGAATAAACCTTCTGTTGGATGCCTATTTCTACCATCTTGATTTCTTTTACATTACCTTTCCTCTGACCGATTGGAAGTTTCAGAAAACTCTCATGCAAGCAATTTTAATGACACTTTTCAGCTCCATTAATTAGCTATTGTATTAAGTACATTATTTTAAAGCATTCTTTAAAACAGTTTGAAGTGTTGCTACTGCGTTTCTCATATTTCACTAATGCTACTAGATAATAAGTGAAAGGAATAATATCTGTCCCTCGCACATTAGCACTATATATAGAGATTAGTAACTTTTTTTCAAGAAATCCATGGATTGACAAAGTTCTCTGCAAAAGGTAGAATATCCATTAACTTTTATAAATAAAAAATAAATTAAAAAAATTCTCTTTTCTCATTTGTATTGAAGTATGTTTTCTTAAAATCAGAAAGTGGCTTACTTAGATTTATAGAGAAGTATTCATATTTAATCTGAAATACCTTCAAGAATTTGAATGTGTAATAAAATGCAAAGAAAAAAAATCTTCCCTTATAAGTTTGATAAGAATAAAAAAAAACCATTAGAATCAGAAAATTTAGGGAATTCCCTTTATTATTATAATAAATCAATATTCAATAAAATGAAAATTAAGTGGTCATTTATAAAGGGAAAGTTGTAACAAAGATCACAACATAACAAATTAAATGGCCATTAGGATAATAAGAGAAGGATTTTCTATTAGCATTTTGCTTAGTAATGAGATTTTTAGGAAACAGATATTTTGGGATATTTTTGAGAAGTGATTTTCAATCTTCGAACAGTAACCTCTCAGGAACTTATGGAATAAAAAGAAGAGCAAATTTGTGAATTTATTTAAAAAAACTAATAAAATAACTAAAAAAATAACTTTGAATAAGCATTGAAACCAAAATAATAGACGATACACTTTGTAAATATGAAAAGAAAAAAAAATCCTTACAATTCCTCCAAAAATAAACAAATATATATAAGGTACAAATGAAGTATTTTGATGTTAATTATTAATTTCATTCACAAAATAGAGGAAGGACTGAGGAGATGTAAATAATTTCTAAATCGGAATGATAATTATTATTTGCAATATTGTGGTACAATTATGGGAAATAAAAAAAATTGTATAAACATTGAATAATCATGGCTGGAAAAATGTACTTTACTAAATAGAAATCTCAAAGAAATAATAAAAATTAAAGAAAGAAAGAAAAGAAAAAGAAGAAAGGAAGATGGCTTTCAAATGCTCTTTTTTTTTACATTGCAATTGGAACTAACCATTTCAACTGTTTTCAGAAAATTCTTTATTTACTGTTTCAGTATTCTGAGACGACCACTTTTCGACGATTCTATCTCATGAACGGGAGAGACGCGGAAGGATGAGTGCATTTACGGAATTCTTCTTCATTCTTTGACCTTGATTTTCACCCTATTAGATACTTTTTTGTCCAATTTTTTTTCTCACGTATGTGAATGTCGTGTCGTTTCTGACCGTATTATTTTAATTCAGTCTGCGAGTAATCCGAGTTTATTTTATTGTTAAATGTAAACATTCCCTCCTTACATCTTTCCTCTTGCCCCTATTTTGACAAATCAAACCAATCCTAACGCATGGACAAAAGCGCGGAGGGTTTTAGAATCCGTTGTCAAATAATAAATACAAAAAGTTTTGATTATTAACGGGCATTTTATAATTCTGAGAAAATAAAAATGATTGGTGAAAGAAGATTACTAAAGTAAAATAATTCAAAAGAATAATTTTTTAAAAAAAATAATAAAAAGCCATGGAAAAAAGGAAGCATGAAAATATTTTTATATGAAAGTTTACAAATTTTGCTGCAACAGAGATTAATAAGCAAAATGTAATATTAATGTACTGAAATGCAATGCATGTATTGAATAAAATATAGTGTGTATGGCAAAGGCGTTTTTACAATGTATTACATAAAAGTCAATTATAGTAATAACGGATATTAAGAAACACAAAAAAGGAATACTATATTAAAATAAATTTCTTAATTACTTTAAATTAATGAAGGTTACTGACGAAATCTTTAATCTCAAGATACAAGGTGACCAAATATTTCATATGCAATTTAGAATTAATGTGATTTTATAAATGATTAAAATAATATGAAAAAGTATCCGAAAGCTCAATAAATTTGAACTTTTTTAAAAATTTAGTTTCTAACTACATATTTTTCGTTATTGTTGACCAGTAAATTCTTTATAAGAGGAAGTAAATAATGTTAATTTTTATTTATTTGGAAATGTGATTATTGTGTTCTGCTTTATTAAACTCAGTATTCTGCTTGTCTTGAAGCCTAAATTCTGTATAATAACCATTGGAATTTTAGTTCAGTGAACCGAAGAACTTAATTTACTTTTTCTTTTGGAGCACTAATAATTCAATAATAACACTGAAAAATAATTACATTTTTATTTACATTTCAAAAATAAAAATTTATAATCACACATAAAAAAAAACTATCGATAATTATTCCAATTTTTTTTGTACAGGTTTTTATAAGCATAAGTAACCTTTCAATAAATTTTTCCATTTTTTCCCCCAGATTTTTTTTATAAAATATTTCAACAAATGTGCAGCTGTTTTCGCAAAATTTAAGAACATTCTCAGTTTTTATATCAAAGATTAAAGTTAACAATAAACAGTTTTAAACTTTAAAAAAAATATTCATAAAAATACTTTTACAAATAATAACAAAAATATCAATTTAAAAATAGATTATTTTCGTCGTATTCAATTTGATTCAAAAATAATTTAAAAAGCAGTAGCCGCTAAACTTGAATCTAGTAGCACTGACGAACAGCTGCCTGATCTTCAACAAATCAAAGCTTCTACTGTTTTTTTATTATTTTTTTGGGTGCAAATTCCACTTTTACAGTCATACTATTTGTTATTTTAAAGGAATAAATCATTCAACGTCTGTCTGCAGCTGCTGAGTTGCAAAGAAAACAAAAGGAAATGTTTTTATTTCTCCTTTTTTTATTTCTGGGTTGATTCTTCATAACGTGAGGTATCGTTACCATCTAAAATTTATGAAAGAAAGTTTTTGCAAGCTTTTAAATTTATTGTTCGCAAACTTCTTCAAATTCTGAAGAAGGTGACACGTTAACGCTGAATTTTTCAAATTTCTTTTGTCCCAGCTTTTGTTAGAATTTTTTGTGTAGAAATACAAAGTGAAAACGTTACGCGAATATGAATACAAGCGTTGACACTTGTAAATTAAGCAAAAAAGAAAAAAAAAGAAGAAAGAAATTTTTTATTTTTTTCGTCTGCATCTGAATAATTTGTTTGACAGAGAAATCCATCATATTATATATTGATAATTTATTCAGTGAGTTTTTAAGATGAAGAACATTATTAATTTCTTTTATTAAATATGAATGACAGGTTGAAAGTCTCTACATATTGAATGATTAAATGAACTTACATATAAATTAGGTTTAAAGGAGGAATTGTTCAACAGATATTTGTATCAATCGATTGCTTTTAAAATTCAAAACTAATAAAACATTATTATCCAAACCAATATTTGTTCATGTTGTCATTTTAAGTATAAAATTTATTTGAAAAGAAATTCTATATTGGTTTGTTTGAGAAATCCTTATTCATTTTTACTTTCTTATAAATAAAATATGCAGAGAGCAAAACGATTTCGTGGATATATATTTTTTCTATAAGAAAACGCAATCAACAAACACTCTAATTATAAATGGAAAAAGATAATCATATTCATATCTTATAAAAGTTAAAAAAATAAACTGGTAACTGAAAATTTTATTTAATTCCTTTAAAATTTTTCCTCAAAGAATTTAATAAAACGAAATTTAAAGTAAGATATTGTGGCTTTATACTTTATCAATAAAATAAAAGAAATAGAAAATTAATAAGAATAAGTAACATTATATAAAAGATAATTTCTCATGATTTATGTAAGATGATATCCATTTAATAAAAATAATTATGCAAAACATAAAATGACGAAGAGCAATACATTTTCAAGGCCACCACCATCTAATTATCAATATAAACGGTATTAAAATCAAAACAATGACAACAACAAAATGAAAAAAAAGTATAATATCTGCTAAAATAAAAGAAATTTTTCCAAAAAAATCATACAAAAAATAAGGATTAAATAAAATATAGACACTTTCCAACAAATAGCTTTTCTGTTCTAACAAAAGGGCAATGTGTAGATAACTAACAAAAAGTACGTGTAAATGAAAAATCATATATTCACATTCTTAGAGAATGTAATTAAAAATTCTTTAAAACTTATCAAAGACATTAATGCAAATCACAAGGTGACTTGTGTAATTTGTGCAGCAAAGGCACGCGGAGATAATGCATTAAACTTGCAAGCTGTGATGCCATTTTCTGAAGCAAAACTATTCGCATGCAGTGAAAATCATGCATATCGATGCTCACATGTTCTAAAATATAAATAGAACATCCAAATAAAAAATACTGAGTTAATTCAAATTACAAGTTGTGTAATATTAGTTTATAAGAAAAAAATGTTTTTAAATTTTGAGTAATAAAACCCTTGATAGAATGACCGAAAATCAAGAAAAATATAGTGTCTTGATTGAGATGCATTATTAAAGATGAAACCAAATAAAATGTGCTACAAAATCTATTGAACAAAACGTATTCAAGTTTTGTGAAAATAATTATTTAAAATATTTATTAGTAGTTTAAAATTACACAAATGTTTTTAATGTGTAGCAACCTCTTAATTTCATGTGATCACTTTCAGACTACTTCAAATTAGATTGAACAGGAAAAAGAAAATTACATATCCATTCAAACTTTTCTTTTTCAAAAAAAAAAAAAAAGAAAAAGAAAGTATTAAATCGTTCTATAAAATAAGACGACCCGTCGCCATAAAATCTTAAAACCCCAAATAAAGTTTCATATTTTATTTATTTTATCTTTTTTTTTCCAATACGTTATTCTTATACATAAAAAGATTGTTAATTCAATTTACGGATGGTTTTAGAAAGGTTAATCATGATTAATAATGCCCATTTATGACAGATAAATGTGACAAGAATGTTTTTTGTTGTTTTACATGTGATTAAGATTTTACACCTATCATTATTCTTATTCCATTGTTTAAGGTGGGTTTACACTCAGCCAGTTATAAGATTCCAGTAAGTCATGCATGCTCAGAAAGAAGATTGCGCACGCGCTGAGAGCGCAATCTTCTTTAAATCGCAAGTTCTTGTTTCGGCAGAACAAGTACTTGCTACTGTACAGTTTCTGCGCATGCGTAGTCTTACTGGATGGTTTGTAGCAGGCAGAATGTAAATCTTACTTAATAACGAATGCTTCTGATGTTTTATTTCTTTAAAAACAGCAAGAATTTGGATGTTCTATTTGTTCAGATTCTAATTAGTTCAAATTTCTAATCTGTTTCATCTAAAGCTAATAGTTCTGTCTAGAAAAAGTAGATGAAACGGTGATTCATAAAAAGAAAGGTGAGTGTGCCAGCTATGATCTGAAGAAGAAACGAGTTTTATTCTTACCTCGGCCACTGTCTGAGGCAGAGCGGAAACATACGCACATCAACAACAGCAATTAATAAGCAAAATGAAACTCTTGAACACAATACAATCTAATTAAATTTTAGCATATACGAATTGCATTTTGAAAAATGTTTCAAAAAGCTCTTTTTAAACAATCTACTCTATAGATGTTTGAAAAAAGTTTACAGTTTGAAAAAGTTTTGCTTTAACTCAGAATAATCCTTCAACATTTTTTCAAAAACTATCTGCATTTTTTCTGTTTGAATTTGATTTTGTAGAATACATTAATAATTTTGAAGTTTTAGATTCGGATATAAAAATATTATTACTAGCATAAAAAAAGAAGAATTCGATAAAACTGTCGCTAGATATCTTAGTGTCTGCAAAAAAACAGGACACAGTATTATACATTTCAATTTATTTTCGTTTAATTATTTTATTGGTTTCATGGTAATTTTCTGCCTTATTCTGAATCTTTTCTATTCTTCTGCCTTTTTATAGTAAGAATTTATTTGGACTCTTATTACTCGTAATTATTTTTGTTGAAATTTAATATGTTTCGGATTTATTACTAATATGGAAACCCTATTGAAACTGCTTTACTATCGTTTGCTTTATCTAATCTTTTTTTTTTTTTTGCACGTCTTTGACGATACGAAATGGCAAACTAAAGTTTATTTAAATTGTTATTTACACTGGAAAATATTCAAGAAATTTTTTCAGTAATTCCGCAATAAAAAAATCCATTGGTATATTTAAATTGATTTATCAATTATAGGTAATTTTTTATTCCTGTTTCTAAAATATAAATAGTCGTTTTACCGTGTTTTTTTGCAATTTTTTGATGATTTGAAATTTGTTTGAATAGACCAACATTCTTACTCTATTTTCAAACATCTTCAGAAATCCTAAATCTTTCTACACTGATTACTATGCTGTAACTACTGTATTACATTAGTATTCTGATAACAACTTTATAAAAAGCACTTCTTTCAACTGTCAATAAGTTCGAAGTAGCTTCTATTAAACAAGTTTAAAAATGAACTCGAAAATAATACTCTTATTTTTGTTTAAAGTGGAACGTTTTCTTGCTTCTGTAATGTTACAGTAGTCAAGTGCTTACTCAAACTTGACTACTGTAGCAGACTTGACTTACCGATGTCAATATAAAGTCTGCTTTGTATTCTTAGTCATTAAACTAGTACTTAGCTTTTAAAAGTATTTTCTCATGTCCTTAATGTCTTTTATCTGGAGTTCGTTCGGTTTTCAAGTTGTTATCTTGCAATGGATAAAACCAATTTAAAAAACAAGCTCTTGAACTTTTTTTTCCAAAATAATTTAAAAGCTCTCAGATTAGACTTTCACAAAATCTTGTTTATCATGATAAAAAAATAAATTAAGCCTAAAATTAAATTATTATCAATAATGGAATTTTATATAAATTGGATTTTTTAAGCTAATTATTGAATTTGGATAATAATTTAAAAATTCTTTTTATTTGAATTATAAGCAAACGATTCTGATCTTTTACATTTTAACCGATAAAAAGTAAGTTGAAAATAATGTCACTTGAGTAATTTAAAACGATTTCTTTAAAAGCGATTACGTTTTCATGTTTATTTTCTTTTTTGGATTTTGACACTGATTAATTTTTGAGAAGTTTTATTTTAGTAGTTAGGTATGATAACTATAAACTATTATTCTGTTGAGAGATAAAATGTTTTTTTTAAATTTTTATATGTAAAGAGATTTTTTACAAATTTGCTTTCATAAATTGGAATGATTTATAAGAGTTTTATTTAATTTTGCCTGTAAAGAGATTAAAAAAAATATGCAAATTATCTCATACAAGTCAATTGACAAAATAGATTTTTTCCCTTTTAATAATAAAAAAAATATTTGAAACTGAAATTTTTTTTAAAAATTGCACATGATACTTAAATTTTGAAATAATTCAAAAATCCCTTAGAATTCAAAGCTCCGTTTATTAAACACTTTACAAAATCTTAAATATCTATAAACACTTAAAAACATACACAAATTATATTTGATTTAAAATCCCTTAATGGATGTTTAAACACAAAAAGGGGGGGGAATAAGCTTCTTTATTCGTAAAAACAATTAGAAATTCTAAGAAGGAAAAGTTCAAAATAGGTGCGATAAATTCATGAAAAGTTTAAAAAGTGAACGTGAGAAAAACACTCACTAATTCGTGAAAAGAGGGGAAAAGTAAAAAGTAGCAAAAAGTAATTTAAAGTGACAAAGAAACTAAAAAGCAAGAAAAATCGGAATAAAACTTATGGAATGCTGCCGAAAAAAAATAAAATAGAAAAGTGATAAAACAGTAATTAGAAGTGCAAAAAAGAGGAAAACTATTTCCATTTTGATAATCCGCTGTGAAAAACAGCAATTAAGAAGACATGATTTACACAGATAAAAATTCACTGCAGCTTTTTTCTATTTATAAATACCAACGAAATAAATATTTAATTAAGAATAAGTAAACCGGAATTAAATTTTTACAAAAAATAATACATCGTAAGCGCAAAGTAAATTGTTAATTTGGTTTGGATTTACCAGAAATTAAAAAAATAAAATGTGAACAGAGAAAAATTAGAATTAGAATTTGTGTAATTAAAAATGAATTTAACGTTGGTAAAAGGGATATTATTTTTTTTATAGCAGTTAGATTCAAAGTTCAAAAAAGTTTTTAAGGAAAGAAATCTTTAAATATGCAAAACATTTTTCTAAAAAATTAGTATTCAGAAATAATAAAAACATTTAATCAAAATTAGCAGATTATAACAGCTATATGAAAGCAAACGATTTTATTTTGAAAAAATATAATAAATGTTGCTTACAAAAGTTATTATCTGAGCTCTAATTTATTCAATAATTCATAACTGATTGGAATAATTGCTTTACGAATTTCAATACTGATTTAAACTCTGCAAAAAATGGCAAAAAAAAAAAAACTGGTTATTTATCACTAAGAAATGCTCTACAATTTTTTAAAAAATAAAATAATAATTCTATAATTTTTTTCGATTTGCACCGCTTTTAAATTATGTAATGGAATTAAGGATTCGAATCATTTGCTTAGTGTTTATATTCTTCAATTAAGTAAATTTAATTTTAAGCATATTATGCTCATACATACTTTGGCATACATATACTTGGTAAATGAAATTAATTTTTATACTGTGAATATATATATGTGCTGTTAACTAAAGAAAGCAAGTGAATTGTACTGTAAAATTTTCAACAAAGTAGTTATTATCAAAACCATGGAAAATTAATTGTTCTCTACTGCATAATATATTTCATTTAACTATAAAACAAAAACATTCTTTTATCCAGCACTAATACTTTTCTGGATTATAAAGCATAGTTGCACTTTAATGACACTTTGTTTAAACATATTTGTAAAAGAAAACATTTCAGTGTTATGTTTTTAAATATTTATACTGTGTGCCACACTTTTCTGATTAAATAAGTAAAAATAAGAATTAGAGAAAATAGGTTTTACAATTGCAGCTCATATTATTTTGCTTTATTATACTCGGATTTAGTTTTTAGTATGCTTTTAACGTAAAGTAAAATGTGAAACATTAATATCTTTCCTATAATATATTCTTAAATTTAAATATAATCATTAATTTTGTATTATAATTAGCTGCATATAAGTTGTTCCAAGCCTGGAGATAAAATATTTGGAATATGCAATATCCTTTACTTCACTAAATTTGGCCCTCCATAAAAATGAAATCGATTTTTCTACTCTGCATATTAATCATATGGTATTAAATAGTAAGATATAATTTTTAGGAGTTTATAATAATATTGAATTAATTTTTCAATTTTTCTGATGTGCCTTTTTCGTATCTTTCTAGTCTTGTGCCTAGTGTCTGTTTTAACTATTTTATTTATTT
This sequence comes from Argiope aurantia, assembly GCA_026543865.1. Lineage (NCBI taxonomy): Eukaryota > Metazoa > Arthropoda > Arachnida > Araneae > Araneidae > Argiope > Argiope aurantia. The sequence goes on along the minus strand of JAPMOR010121353.1, from coordinate 26,638 downwards.
TTTAGTATTTTTGAAGTTTAGAGTTTTATTTTAAAAGTATTTTTTTAAAAATATTTTTGGATGATTGTATACACATATTAAATTCCTAATGTATTTTTGTTTATTATAAATAATTTTTATTTTTCCTGTATTTGATGTTTATCTTGTATTATATTCTATAATTGGTGAGTTTTTATGATATTTTATGGTATTTTTTATTTTGCCTTAGTTGTAGGTTTAGGAAATAATTTAAAAACTGAGATGCGAAGTGCATTTAGCATTGAATTTCTTCAAGAAAAACACAGACATATGGTAAAAATCCAAGGACGTTTTTATCAATTGAAAATGTTTTATTATCGTGCGTCTTTGACGCAAGCACTTATTAAATGTGCTACACTAAGTGGGATTGATTTCCAATAATTATTAATTATAGAATTAAGAAATTATTTAAATGATTCAAATTTATTCATTGTCTAAAATATAACAATAAAATAATCGATTGAACTTTATGGACTCAAAGAAATTTTGGCTAATCAATTGCTCAAGCCTAATAAATTACAAACTGACAAAATCATGCCATAGGTCCCATTATGTTCAAAAAATTTCCAGAATTTTTTTTTAAAAATAAATGTAATTCAAATGTAAACGAATTATGCTGTATCCCATAGAACAAGCGAAAAGCTTTATGTGACTGTCTAATCAAATGGAGTTGTGTCTTTTTCAAATGCTTATAGTGGATGCGCGTAGTTCATGATTACGGGCATTCAAAAATTCCTGTTTCGGGGAAGTAATTCTGTGAATGATCGACCACGAAAAGACGCTAGCTCATAAAAAACTGCTAATGCCGATTTACTTCTCAAATAGAGTTACTTGTTGGGTTTTCCTAACTAACTTATTCACCTGATTTAGAACCATGTGACTTTTATTCCTGAAAAAGAAATACTTAATTCCTATGCTGTTTCTTCTTCTTATTTAATTAGATGGCGCTTTCTTGTTTTAGATATCCCTTCCGTTTCTCTTGCTAATTCAATGTAGAAGCTATAGAATACATCCGTTGTACGTACGTTATTTGTAACTTTTTGCAACGAATTACAGACTTAGACTAAACTTTATAAAGTTGAGATAATTTAGTTCCAAGCACATATGGCAGAACAGGCAGAACGACTAAAGTCATAAAAGACAACAATTCTCAAGTTTCGAAGAAGTATAGCGTAGAAAACAATCCTCATTTACTTCTTTATATGAATGATCATAAATATGTTATTAAACAGAGTATTTATTACTTCAAAGTTGTACTTCAAAGGATATACTAAATAAATGGATTTTATATATATCGAATCTTCGGCAACAAAATGAATCCCAAAACTTTTTGAAAGTGTTAGAATAAATACACTGACCATACTCTGATTTTATGGAAATTCACTCTTTTTTTCTGAGAAAAATTATCCAAATATTTATAAAATATTTCATTCCATAGTTTCCCAACAAATATTTATCAGACTGTAAATTAATTTCAGTCGACTGAGTCTGTAAAAGTCGGTCAAATATGAATTTAGTGCAAATTAAATAAAATATTTCTGAACTAGATGATAACTTACTCGAACTTTATTCACCAAGTAAATGCATATCGATTTTGCCAAAATGTCACGTATTATTGGATTATTCTCCTAATGGATAGTTCTGTCTAAGTAAATATGGACAATCTGTTTAATTAGGAGCGGCTGGTTTGTTTTATGGCCTTTCAAAGTTTTCGCTTTTATTATTCCAGAGAAATATCGTTCTTTAGGATTGTTGAGGGGGTTTGTAATATTTGAATTGGATATTTCGTTTGGTTGTAAATGATGTGGTTATTAACTGTCGTTTTGATTTAATGTTCTCAGACTAGCTAGTTAGTAGCAAACAGTTACTTAGAGTAATTAAATGTTAAAGCAGTTATGTTGCAGACTTTTTTTTTGTTAAAGCGTTATAGATTATTTAAGTAAATGTTTGTTAAATATTAAAAAAAATATTTTTGAATACTATAAATAAAGTATTGTCTATAATCATAATTCATAACGTTGCCGCGTTTTTTTTGAAGCCTAATATATTATTTAGATAAAATGTTTGTTAAATATTTTAAATTTTTTTAAATATTGCAAATAAAGTATTGTTTATATTTATAATTCATAGATTCATAATGTTGCTGCGTTTTCTTTTGTTGAAGCATAATATCTTATTTAAGTAAAATATTTATTAAATATTAAATTTTTTTTTAATATTGCAAATAAAGTATTGTTTATATTTATAATCCATAGAGCAGAAAAGCAAAAATGCATCAAAACCTTTTTAAAAGAAAGCAATACATGCAGCAATTCTATGATTTTTTTTTGGTTTTGAAAAGTAATTAATTACCTAAATAAAAGATGAGTTAAATAATTTTAAAAATATTTCTAGAAAATTTTAAATTGTAACACAGACGTAATTATAATGATTTAAAGACAAATTAATCTAGAAATGGATTATGCATTAATCTCAGATTTTAAAATGGAGGCCAATTTGTATTAATTAAATCACTGCTTTTTTTTAAAAAAAATAATTTTTAAAATAATTTAATATTCATTTAACCCTTTAAAGGGCCATTTTTTTCTAGTCATTATGTTAAAATATTTTTAGGCTTGAAATTAGAATAAGGAAAGAGATTCATTTAGGTTATTAGAAAAATTTGATCAATTAAATAATTGGGTTAATTAATAATTAAGTAACAAATCAAGACACATCATTTTGTGTGAGATAAAGAACTGAAGCAACTAAGTTTCTGACTTACTAAAAAAATTTATCAGAACTTATGCTAACATACATAATTTCATACAAAGATTGGTAAATTTGGTGGGAAGCATACTACCCACGGCCTTAAAAAGGGTTAAATAATAAAATTAATATTTTTACGTTTCAATCAAGAAAGTTTTTTTTTATGTAGAAATTTGTATTAGATCAACAAAATCTTAAATACCTTTCGCAAAATAATTGCTTGGTTTTTAAATTAATTTTTTTATATATATCTTCAAACGATTCTTAAAGAATTACACAATTTTTGTTTGAAAATGGCTAAAGCATAATGTGTTGTTAAATATAATAAAGCATGTCGATATTCTATAAGTTCCAAGAATTACACCGATACAAAGCAAAGATATCACAAAATTAATTGCATAGTACCTATATATATTAATTTTAACGATGTAATACTAAATAAGAAAACTATATAATTATATAATTGGATGCAAAGCAGTAAAAATTCATTTAAAAAATATTTGTTGTAGAAATGTTTTAGAAAGATTTTCAAATGAATGTACTTGAATAAAAAGTATTTGTTAAACCATACCTTAAAGGCTGATCGACACAGGAAATTTTCTTTCACGGGCAGCAACCTGTAAAAATACAAGCCATGATTAATTAACAAACCAACCATCACAAATTTAACAATTAGTAATTCATCATCGGGAGTTCCAAAATCAAGATATTTGAATGAAAATAAAATGTTTTTTTTTTAGAATCGGAAAATTATAGTAGTCATATCGTTAAAAAACAAGCAAAAAAAAAAAAAAAAAAAAAAACGTATGCTGGTACAATATACATGATACGCTATAGAGGGCCACAAAAAAATCCTGTCGATACTGCTTCGTTCAATAGTGGCGTGGTGGTCGGCTGTACACAAGTAGGATGCCCACTCTAATATTGATTAAAAGCTAATTTTCAAACTGCTAAAATACAGAAAAAATATCTAAATTAAATGTGGGAAAACAGCATTTAATAAAAGTTGAATCAACGACCATCGTTTTTTTGTGGGTCCATTAAGTGGCAAGCTGTTTTTGAGGCAATGGTTGAAATAGTCCAAGACTGTTTAAAATATTCGAAACTTTATAACTCGGCTAATTTTAGTCGCAGCAGTGTCAAACTTTTTTTTACTTAAAATTTTAGAATATTAGGATATTTTTATTAAATATGACAATTATATATAGCATTGGGGTTTTGTATTTTATCACTGAAAGCATCGTATCAATTGTATATGCTAATATATGCCTATTTCTAAAGATTTTTTGAAATTAGTTATTGGGCTACGATTAGAGTAGATATCCTACATAATACGTATTTTTAAGGATATTAACAATATTTTTCTTTGGAATTTTTTAAAATAAATTTTTTTATGTTATAAAATACTAGAAAAAGAAAATATTTAATTTTGTATAAATTCTAAATAATTTTTACAAAATTAAATGTCTTTGATCAAAAAGGCAGTTTTTATGCAGTATTTTCAGAAGAAATATTTTTAGATAATTGCTGTATTTTTCGGTTAATATTGTGAAATTTATTAAAATGGGAAACTGTTTAAGATTAAGTACAATATATATCATGTATTGGTTTGGATTTAACTATATTCAAATCGCGTTTTGAAGCCACATGACAGTTATTTAGAGACCAAGTGAACACAATTTGTTATTGTGGTCATTTGGTGAACAATTTCTGAATCAACATTCTACTGACCATCCTTTCAAGCAACACTAATGCGCTGCAAATTTACTTACTAATGTAGACTATACTTACCGTTAATATAGATATACAACTAATTTTCAGTGAAATTTCTTTATTTATTAATAGTAAAAGACAATGTTTTGGCAATATAGAAGAAAAAACATTAGACATAAAACTATCGAATGTGGCACAAATATACTTTAAAAGACAAGAATGTGCACCTCAAAGGGATATTTTTAAAATCTCATTTAATTAAATATAATTCCAAACTTTAATGTTTGTCCCTAATTAATGTTTGTCCCTTTATCTTAAAAACTTACAAATTGACTTTTTAATGATACCATTTAACCTCTGAAAATGTATTTCAAAATTTAAAAAAAAAATTGAAAATTTTTTAACAAATGAGCCGATGGAAGTCTGTGAAAAGAATCTGCGTAAGAATGCCTATAATCTCCTTTCCTTTCCTATTGTTTTGTTAGATACAAAACACAATTTTTTTACGATAACAATAACACTTTACTTTGGAAATGAAGAATAAAAGGAAGCAATTTAAATGATATATTGCCGCATTGAAGAAAGACTGTCGAATCTCCATGGCCGAATGGTCATGGCACTGGTCTTGTGATCAAGAGACCTGGGTTCGAATCCCGCTAGAGACATTGAGATTAATGGTATATGTAAATACTTAATTTCTTGATTTTATGTTTTCCTTTATTTCATGTTCCAGAAGATACTGGACATTTCTTTAGTTTACCAGACAAGTGTTCTGGACTTTTCTTACTGTCTTCAGAAGAGTATTCTGGAACTTTCTCTGCTTATATAAAAGCAGAAGATTTGTCAGTTACTGTATTCTCAGTTCTGAGTTCGGTTAATAAATTGGTTTAGCTCTACCTCTTGTGTGTGTCATTAAGTTCCATACTAAAGTATCTACGTGACAATATTGTAATAATTATATATTTAGAGAGGGGGATTCAGCAATTTAAATCATTGCTGCATTGAAATTTCAATTTTTTTCTTATCGCTTTACCGAATATTTAATCGCATGATTTTATTCCTTTCTCGAAAAATAAGGAAAGCATTGGCTAATTCTGCTACAATTACTGGAAAAAAAATCAGAAAATGCAATTACACTATCCCAAAATTTAACATTACCATAACATATTTTAAAATTTTAAACAAGAATGGATCAAAACTACCATTATAATCGTTTTGGCTCTGTGCCAGAATCTTTCGAAATAGCAACTTAATCGCTAAAATAAGGGAAGAAATAACATTTTATGAAATCTTAGATTCAAATTAAATTAACAACTTTTAAATTTGTTGGGTAATAACTTGAAATTGTTCAACTTAGAAGCATATTATTTAGGGACAGGAGGATTCCAAGTATGCGACACGTCATCGAAGAACCACCGTATAAGCGATTATAGTACAAGATAAATTCGCCGGACTAAATGTCCTTTCGCTGGTGTGGTGTGGAATGTTGGAAAAGGAATGCAATCTCAAGTGTTGATATACTGTGTCTGCAATTTTTAGAAATTTTGACAAAAATTACTGACATAAGAAAACCAACTACATTCAATTTTTTTTTTTTTTAATATTGTAATTTTATTTTTCAGTAATTTTTTTGTGTGTATGAAATAGATGTATTTTGTTTGTTGAGCAATGAACTTTCAGAATTTATTTCCATAAATAAAAGAAAAAAAAAACTCCATCAGTTTTCTATAAAAAGTTTATTAGTTTTAAAATTTTATTAACTAGTATTAATTTAACTAATATAATTTAAAATATTAATATAGTTTATTTATGAAATCAAAGGACCGAGATAGCCTGGTTGGTAGGGCATTGTATTCGCGTCCCTTGGGTTTCGAGTTCGAACCCACCGGTCGAAGACTCTCCGTGTGTGTGGTGGTTGGCGCACGTATAAATCTGTCGTGATCACAAAGTACTCCATATCGTTAGTAATACCACTGGAGGTACTGGAGGAGGGGTGATCGTTCTCTGATTTAGATCTAAATTACGATCTGTGGTTGAGTGAATGAAAAGCATGAATGAAGTCCGCCCGTAAAAAGGGTTGTTACGTGTGTATAGCTAAGTCGTACTCTTGGCCCTAGTTGGCGCTACTGAAAAAACAAGAGACGCACCCTTGGCTTAAAATCACTGACTTCTGAAGTCAGTGGACTTGTATATGACAAGTGCCATTAGAAACAACAACATAAAATCAAAAAAAATTATTAAATTTGAATAAAAAAATTTTTAATAACATTTCATGAATTTTTTTTTTGTATATTTTCAAGTACAGAATTTTACTGAATAATCAACTCAACGATGCGAGTTTGCCTTACTGTGTAAAAGGAAAAATATTATCATATGCACTGATTTTTAAAAGTTTTCACGAGAAATTCGGCAACAGTAATAAAACGTATTGGAAACTATATGTTATTCTTATTTTATACGAAATATGTAACTTCATATTCTTATTCGAACAAGATAAATGTATTATAAAATATTTTAAACTCCAGCAAACAATTAAACAAAAAAAAAATGATAATTTACGTTTAAGAAGGATTAAAATTATTCATTTTTCTATTTTAAGTATTAAATTATATTACGATAATTGCAAACATTATAACATGGATAGTAAATATTTTAATTGCAGTGTATTTAATACTTTTAAGGGGACCCTGCGAATTTTGGTGCCCTTTTAAGGGAAATACCCTGAGAATTTCGGAAAAATCGGAGAATATATCGATTTTCTAATTTTGAGTGGAAAATGATCCTTGAACCTTTGACTTATTAATTTGAACATTTCAAAACAATCGAATATGTATTTAGTGAGATATGGAATTATTTTGCCTAGCACAATATCGGCTGTCATGTCCACTTCCATGTGTATTTAATTTTTCCCATGAAATAAAAAGTAGGATATGTGCTTAATACTGCAACGATTAAATCTTTGTTTAATATAGTTTTTAACTTTTTTTGAATATAGTTTTACTGCTTTCGCTTTTTTAATTGAATTTCTCATTGGTTATTATAGTCATCTTAAAAATGACTTATTTAATTTGAATTTCAATCTAATGGTCTAAAATTTTTGATAAATAATAGATATTGATAAAAAGAACTGCAGATCATTTAGTAAATATTTTGATGAAAAAAATTTTATCGAATAAGAAAAGTGAATTTTTTTTATAATAATTCCTATATATGATAATGGACATTAATAAATATTATAATAATATGTATTAAAAAATTGATATCTTACAAATACCACATTATTGCTCTAAGAAAATTCCAGCTTGATATGAGCTGCTTTTATTACAATTATATTGTATTGAAAACTTTAAAACTATTTACCTCAGTTTGTTTTTTTCCAAAATTCTGTCTACTACAAAATGTTAAAAGTCAATCACGTTTTATTGTAATTGTATGACATTTTTCTGCTCACTCTTAAATGCAAGCTTAATAGAATTAGGGATGGATTTGTAAAAATTTTGATTAAAAATTTTTAAAAAAATGTTCAAAGTTAAAAAATCTCATTTTCCACAAAAAAAAAATCACAAAATTTTGATAAGCTTTTTTTTCTTAAAAACTAATGTAGATATCAAAAATCCGATCCCTATTTATATTATATACATTGTGAGGTTCCTTTAGAAAATTTGGGGGAAAATATTGATAATTGTGCGAGGAGAAGCATTTATAAAAAAGGTTAATATTTTTTTATAAAATTAAAATATTTAAATTTATAACTTTTGAAATTGAAAAATGTTTTAGAAATTAAGATTCTTCATAGTTAACATCTATTTATTACAAAATTTGAAAAATTTATTGGAAACTGTGGGAAAAAATGTTGGGATACCGAGTTCCCTTAAGCAAACCAAAAATAAACACAATTTAATAAAATATACAAAACTGCATTCAAAAATATTTTTTCAAAAATGTGTATTCCTTAATGCAAGTTATTTACTTGCGGCTCATTAAATACTATTCTATAAATAGAATTTTAAAAACGGCTCTTATGTAAAAAATGATTCTTAATCACTTAGATAAAAACGTCGAGACATTATTTCGCAAACATGGCGGAAGAAATACAATTATACTGAATTTTCAGCAACAGAAGAATCTTATTCCCTTTGCCTTAGATCTTAATTTTCTTTGTGTCAGCCATGCAATAACTAAGAAATATTCTTCTGAAACCATGCCCCCTCTGAGAATAGTATCAATTACACGCATCGTTAATTAAGAATAATGTCGACAACTGAAACAGTCAGATTAAATGACTCGTAGCTATATCTTCTCTTTAAAAGCGTCTCGTTATTAATTAATATTAAATCGCAACTTCAAAACTCAGTAGAAAGCCCAAACTTTGTGAAAAGTAATTATTTCAAACTTAGTATTCTAGGGTAATTTTGACGAGAGTTTCAAGTTTATGAAATATTTTGAACCTATGTGTTATTTAATTGAAGCGTTTGTATAGTTTGCTTTTATTTCAAAAACATATTTTTTAATTATATTAATTTTAATTGATAATATTAAATAAAATTTTAATATTAATAAACCTTTATAGAAAACCCATTGGAGATTTTTTAAATTTAAATTTAATTTTTATTTGACTACTAGTCTGTCCCAAGAGGGAGGGGGGTCACCTCGTAATTGAGGATGAGAAGCGCCCGGCATGGCTGATGGTTCTCGCCATCCTTGTGGGCACACGAAAAGCTGGGGGTATGTCTCCTCCCATCGAAGACGGGGCGTACATAATTAGGGAAGGGTTGAACCGTGGCCGGTGATGATCCTTAGGACTCGACCACAGTTCCCGCCAATGTTGCTGCTACGGCTGTCCGGTCATTCAAGTCCGGTCATTCTACTATCCTTTGTTTATCATTTCGTTGCTAGGGTATATTGTTTGTATTTAATTTAAATTTCATCACATTAATTGAAATTAAAAATAAAAAAAACATTTTATTAATAATTTAAAATACATTTCTTAATTATTAATGGAAATTAAATGGAATAATATGACAATCAAAGCAACATTACTGAGATGCAATATTTTTAAATTTTGAAAGGATTCAAAAATATTTTAAAACGATTAAAATGTTCCAAAATAGTCATTGTAAAATATCAGAATTGTGGAACCAAATAACAAGCAAGTCTTTGGAGAGAAAATTCATTTTGACTATTTTTAGAGAAATGTTTTTCATGTCAGTTGAGGAACATCTCATCGTTGAAAAATGACAAATTTCAGAAATAACAATAGAAAACCGTCACTAGAAAAGTAATGGATGCTATTCGGGACCTTGACTGCATTAAATATAGGTACAGTTATTTTTCACCGAGCTCTGAAATGTAACGACGTTTTGATGAAATAAAGAAAAAAATCGAGCAGAAAAAGACTCGCCATTTTTGAAAACCATAATGGTTTAAATTCCCCATTCTTTCTGTAACTTTTTATAATACTCGTAATATTCAGAATGTTATAATGTAAAATAACCACTGAATCAATTGTTTCCAAATTTGGCATAAAATTTCTTTCGAAGGTAAGAATGTGCATATCGTAGTTTTTAAAAAAAAAGAATACACTGCTGAAAAACTAACTGACATTTTAATATTTTCCTGCGATGTATTCCGAACTTATTGTAACAACAACAAAAAATTTGGAATCATCTTAAAATTCAGAAAATTATCTGTGCAGAATTTTCTTTAACTTTAATAAATTTGTAAAAATATTTTTCATCGTATTTTACAGATACACTTAGCTTTGTTGCAATGATATACAAATCTTTTCTTTTTTGCAACAAATAATTAACTCTAGATTTTTTCCCTCAATTATTTTTAACCAACGATTAAATATTTGCTTCATTTTATATTTAAATAATAATTTATAAGTGTTTTTTTCAAGTAGGCATTTTAGTAAAAATTTTAAAAATAATTTTGGTTATTTTTATTAACATTTTGCACTCGGATGGTGCTTCTCACCATTCAAGACGGTGCATCATTTTGACGTTTTATTTATTTTATAAAGTTTTGATTTTTAAAAAAATACCTAAAGAATGCTAAGAAGATGTAGATTAATTTTTCGGTAAAATTCAATTGTAATGAATATTTTCTTCACAGCAATAAACTAGTCTTATGTTGAATAATTTTGTATCGAATTACTTTTCCGAGTGCAAAGGGTTAATATTTAAGGTTAGAAATAGTCAATGATATTTTTTGATTCCTCCATTTTTAAGCACTTTAATTGTTCTTTTAAGAACTATAATTGGATGTATTCTTTAAATGCTTTTAAATTGAGATATGTGCAGTGCGCAGGAAACAACGGCTGATGTGCGCAAGCCAGACGAAGAGCAAATCGACGAATCAGGCATATCTTATCATCTCTTCGATATTTCAGACAAATTTATTTTTTTCATTCAATGTTATTCTTGTAAAAAAAGAAAATACTAAAAAAAAATAAGAAAATCTATTTCTTTCAAAAAGAGAAATGACAGAGAAATTGCTACTTTGTTAAGAACGTCCACCCTTCTGAAGGGGGAAAAAAATCCAATTTTTGAACGTCCACTGAATAGCCAATTATGAAAGAAAGCAATTTCTTTCAAGTTATGTAATATGCGTTAGACGGTGGGGGTATGATTGATGAATGACTGATCCTATCTTACTGCAAAAACTGCATTTCCGGACAGAAGAGAGAAAAAAAAAAGAGAAGAAATTTCTTTTGAGAAGAGAAAAATCATCTTTTAAGGCCGCGTGACATTTAGCTTGCTTTAAACCAACCATTGATTTTTTTTCTTTGATTGATCTATTTTCTATAACGGATATTATCGTGAAAGCACGAAAACAATGGACTGAGTTTTATAAATTAAGGATTGAATTTTTTTTGGGGGGATTTTATATTCTTGAAGCATCTTTTTAGTCTTTCAAAAAGAGAATATAAGAAATGATTTATTTTTGTTTCATAGAATCTGAAAGTCAATTCCGGATTTTACTTTTAGTTTCCAGGTAGCAAGCACATTATTGTACAATATCGTACTGTGGTGGAATGAAGATCCTTATGATCCGTGCAGTGGAAGAAACAGGACGTATGTTTTCGGGGAAATTTCTTTGATGATCACATTTCACAAAAAGTAAACACAAAACACAAAAACAAGACAATACATTCACTCGCGCACACCTTAACAGAACAGCATCACATCTCCTTATTTACAATCGCAATGTACTATGGGATGTATACCTAATCAGGCATCGTAATCTATTATCCAAAAGTGAAGATATAATAATGCAACTGCTACAGTAATTATATAACATTATTCAGTTAAACAATGTTATACAATATTGCGAATATTGTTGGATATCATAAAATATTGTACAATATTTGTGCGCTACTAGGGTTAGTACTTCTGGGAGACACTATAAACACTTGGATGATAAGCACCAGTGACTGTCCACTGGTTCTCGTTTCCGCAGAGGGTATGCCAGTTGATGATTTGATTGTGTTTTCTACATTCGGATGATAAATTATACCTGGTATGGGAGGGGGTGGTCCATGGGATGATGTCGATCCCATTTTAACTGTCCGCACATTTGGTTTGCTACCAGCGTAAAAAGGTACCAGACAATCATTTGCCAAATTAAAATAATTTTATTTAAATTTAAGTTTTTCTTATTTTTTGTCTTTCTCTTTTTTTTTTTCTTCTTTCCCCTATTCTAAACTTACTTCTTTTTTCAGTATTTCAGCAACATTTTATATAAAGGCAACGCTGCTTCATCCTTAAACATCAAAATTATTTGCAAACAAAGGAAGAAAGAATTATGGAATTAATATAGATTTATAGCGACTTCATACTTTCAACAGAAACCAATTCCAAAATTCCAAGTATCATGTATTGAAGCCCTACTTTTATATTAAAATGTTTGGCAGATTCACTTCAGAAAGCAATTCCTTTGAATATTTTCTTTAAAAATTCATTCTTTATAGATGATACTATAGAACAGTGTACTCCTTCCTACCATCACATCTAATACATGAAACTTATGATTTGTAATTATATTATTCCTGAAATTGAGTAGCTTAGGGAATTAACTCTCCGAGAGAGGGCGCTCCCCCTTTTACTTTCTCGAATATAAAGCATAAAGAAAGATTGTAATCGTCCAAAAATTCGAGTACGAGAGAAAATAATGAAAACTATTATTTTAATGATGCTATGTTTAGGATAGTTTAAATTACATTTAAGTTAATAATTATTTAAAAAAAATAATTAATTTAATTTTAATAGAAATAATTTAAATTTTGATTTCAATCGAATGGAAAAAAGATATTCCATATACATATTCTAACTTCTGGTATTTGTATATTCTAGCGTTTTATAGTCAAAAATGTCGCGGTAAGTCACAAGCAAGATTCAGCAAAAATGCTAATTTCCTTCCAAAGATGGATATAATTATAACTATTGTTTGTCAATGCCATGCAATTATTACACAAGTACTGATTTTCTTTATTGTATTACGAAACATGCAGCCTTCATGAGCAGGATTTTGAAAATAAATATCTGAGCGTTTATAGAGTTCAAGGTCTTGTCCAAGGTCCATTTTGTAGTTATATGGTTGCTAGTTTAAGACGAACTTGTGTTTATGGGTCATGGTCATATGACGAGATCGATGCTAGATCCTCACATTTCCTTATTCATATTTCCTCAGCAAGAAATAAAATGTTAAATCTGGACGAATTTAGTATCATCAGGTTCATGAAATTTGAAAGGGAGACAGATCATGGTGGTTTCTTCTGATTAAGTAAAAATAAAAAAATATAATTACATATTAATACAATGATCCCAAAATAAAAATCTACAAAATAAACAATTCTTTTATTTTAAATAGTGCATAATTAAATTTATATCATAAGAATATGTCAAAATCAACAAAATTTTTAAAAGGACACCACGATTTGTTTGTTAAAATGAGTTATTTTCAAAAGATCATTCAAGTTTCAAAAGGTCACAATGAATTTGGCTTCATTCGAATGTTATATTCGAAACAAATTAATGGTGGCATAAAATGACAACAATAAAACGAAAGACGGGTAATAGGAAATGTCACATACTTTGCCATTTCGCTCAACTGCAGTTTTCCGTCTTTGTTACTGTCAAAAATCTGAAGCTGTAAAAGAAGATAGAAAACATTAGTGAACAAGGAAAAATATATATTTTTACTTTGTAATGAGAAAGGTAACTTTTTTCGGCTCCAAGAGGTTTTAAAATATCATACATTATTAAATATGTTTTGCATGAATACAATGACTTTTTAAATAAAAATTAGAAATAGGCAGTTTTTATTTGCTACAAGCAGTATTTGTATTTTAGATATACAATATAAAAATAATCAAGGCAATTGCATCGCTTGTGAATGACAATAACTTTCATGTAAACAATGGTACAAAAAAATAAAATTGACCATTATACATAAGGAAGTTAAAAGTTTCATTTGCATCCGTAATAATTGTCCTGTGTAATTTAATTTTTTCACAAGATAGCATCAGTGTGAAACATTACATCCAAACCATATGAATCATATCGTCTATACGATCAAGGGAAGCATTTGGTGCATGCAACAATATGAAGCATGCAACAATATGACGATTAAAAATACACAAAGTATTTTTAATCGTCAAATAGATTTATTGATTTATTAGCCCTAAACCAAATCTGTTCATTAAGTACGTAAATAATTCAAATGGTATTCTAGCCTCATAACATAATAATGATATTAAGAATATAAACATTTTATATCCATTATTTTTGAACTATGTAACTTCAATTTTATATTCTTTATATTAAACACACAAGTGTTAAACAATATAATTCTTCCTCAGGCTTCAACAAAGATAGAAAATTACATGATTAATTTTTAAATATAATTTTTTTTCCTCTTTGTACCATTTTAACACTATTTTTTAAAAAATTTTCTGTTTTATGTCATACTGCTGTTATTTGTCTTAAAATAGTGATTTAATTATGCTTCAAACTAAGTCTAAGTCAATCCCTCGAAAGGAGAGATACTTCAATATTTACAAATAAAAGTCGCAGTACTAATATCACAAATATTAATACTTTAGGGAGAAAATTAGCTTCCGGCAGTTTTTAAAAATCGTCTGTTCGGACTGTTATTCTAAGTCCAGCAGACAAAAACGAGTTTAGATGATGAAAGGAATTTGTTGTATTATATTTTATGTCAAATTAGTTTTTACGTTAAAAATCTTATACATAAAAGGATTTTAATCAAAAGCAACACCGGGTATATCAATTAATAATTTCTACAGGGTAGTGTAAACGCGATGTTTTCTCATTACGGTAGCTTTCCATCATAAAAATGTAATGGCTATATATAGAATTCAAATTAATATTTATTTTCTTCACATAGTATTTAAATTACTTGCTGATAATGATGACTCCAAATAATAATTATAAAAAAAAAATCAAAGCATTTCGAACCTCTGATCTGAAACACAGTAACTTCATAATGTTTCAAACTCGTTTAACGTTCGCCTATATTTATTTTAATTTTTAATTATTTAAGAGTAAATATACTATGTATGCAAAAATGTTTTTAATGTTAATGTAACATGAGTATGTACAAAAGCAATAGTTAAAATAATTAAGAGTATGCATTATTGTAAAATATATTTAAACATATATTAAAATTATTAAAAAAAATGTATGGAGAAATAGTGATATAATTGTAAAGCTATTGCTCAGAATTTTAGTGATATAAAAATGATTTTACGCAATATATTCTTAAATTATTGAGAAATATGAAAAATAACATTCATATTTACTAAAATTTTTTAAAAAATAATTTCGTAAAAAGCACCTACAACTCAAGAAGTAATTATGCACATTAAGTCATTTTTTGGATGATCCGTGAATCTTGGATTCAAAACCACCCTATTTACAAAGAATGTCGAGCTATAATTAATGTTCAAATCTGTAATGTTGCTTTCCAGGACGGTTAGTTCAATCACTGGAAAGACGGTTTCACGATCAGCTCTGTTGGATGCTGCTCCTCCCTACCCAGCTTGGCGACGAATTTAGCAACTTTAGCGACAATGGTAGAATCTTCAAGAATTTTGGCGATGAAGCCAATAGAAGCTGAGATACGTTTGATTTGTTCCAGAACCTTCTCTGCCCAGCTCCGGGATCTATAATAGGCCGATAATCCAAGCCGAAGACAGTCGTGTAGAGAGTCCTCGAGAGGTTTATAGTCGCAGAGCGAGTCAAAGATCAATTAGTTTAATCAGTCCAGCGAAGCGAAAGCGTTGAGTGGAGCTCAAGCGATTGGAGAATTGTGCTGTATACCGAATGCTGGAGATTATTATAGAAGCAGCATCGAGACTTCCAATAAATGAATTTTGATCAAAAACTGACACAGATCTACAAATGTGATGTCATTCGCTTTATTCAAAGCCTTTTTGAGTTATCGTAGTGACAGACGGACAGACATAATTCCAAAAATTCAGTTTTTCGGACACGGAGATATGAAGATTTATCAAAATCGCGAATTTCTTGTTGATTAAAATGTTTCCTCTTTGTACACTTTGTATAAGAGAAAGTAAAATCTCAACAATTATTGGCACTATATGCGCTTGGAAACCGAGGCAGACTAAAAATGATATTAAAACTTTGAATTTATAGCACACGGAGAGCAGTCTATAACAGAAATTCAATATTGCTATTTCCATTGTTGTGTATTACCTTATAACCAATAAGATTAAAAGAAATACCTCCATTTAAAGAGAACATTTAATAGAAACCATTTTAAACAAAGATGCAAAAGTTGTGAAAAGTTTCGAATCAGAACTACACATTAATTATCTGAAAGCGAAGAAATACGAGCATAGGGCCCGTGAACATGCAGAAGCGCCATCTGTCATCTGGAAGGGAGACAGATAATGAATGAATAATGACATTCCATTAGTGGAATGCGAAATAATTTCTTCCCTCTTTTGAGAACATTCCAGATGATATCTTTTCTGAAACGATGTTGATCGCATTCCTTTAAAGAATTCTGAATCATCCCCCCCCCCCCCCAGCCGACTTTCACGCTCTCTAGCCTGGATTATCTTTTCTCTCCTTGTTAGGCTTTCTTGTTGAGACTTGAGAATCAGTGAGTTTAGGAGACAGACAGTTTGTCTTACATACTGCTGATTTGGCGATTTAAAACTCAAAGAATTAGTATTGCTTTTTTTTAACACAAAATATTTAAAGTTTCCTATTTCCTCGCATACATAGTATAGAAAAAGAAAAGTAATCGTCGAAAAATTCGAACTCGAGATTTTGACGAATTTTCAAGCTTTAGATCACCCTGAGGTCGAAATATATATTTTTTGAAAAAAGTCCATCCGTCTGTCTGTCTGTGATAAAGATAACTCAAAAGTGCTTTGAGCTAGATGATTGAAATTTGGTATGCGGTCTTTACTCCAAACTTGCAGATTTCTATTAAATTTTGTGTAAAATCTGTTCAGAGGAATTTCATCAGTCTGGCTGTTCGAATATAACGTTCGAATAACACGATAATTATAAAACGAAGAGAGCTAGATAGATAAAATTCGGTGCTCAGAATTAATACCTATAGTATGGTCATTTACGAAATTTTAAGAGAAATCCAATGCGCGATTGACCGACTGTCAGACTGTATTTTCAGAAACCTGTAAACACGATAACTCAAGAACGCAATGATTTAAATACATCAAATTTGGCATGTGATTTTGTGCTTACTAATGTAGTTTGCTTCAAATTTTTATTTCAATCGGTTGGAAAAAATGTACCTAAAATATAAATTCGGTTTTAGGACATTATGAATCGCATGTCAAAGATTAATTGCAAAGGATGACAAAATGGAACGTAAAGAATGGACGTAAAAGAAAACAAGTATCCATCCATGATTGAGTTATATTTTCATAAACATTTTAGTATTCTTTTCAAAATGACTAAATGCCTTTTTGAACCTTTCTTCTTTTTCTAGGCCAAATTCAATTTTCCCAAAAGCTTACGACGGGGAATTTTTATGGGGCGTAACGTCATAGGAGCAGACTATTTAGAGGCATTTTAATGCTCCGGTCGGTTTCAATATACAGACGATCTTCGCAACCGAATGCCGCAGTTAGCAATTTTAGCAGCCATCATCCCTCTGTTAGGACTAGTCTAAACGCATTGAATCGAATAGTGCCGAAATTTCTTAACTAAATACACACTATCACGGTTTCAAGGTAGGATTACTAATTAGTAATTGGTCTTTAATAGAAATTATGATGGGTATCTTTAATTTTCTTATATTTATTTTACACAATCCAAACTCCACATGTTTGGTTGTCTTGATTCAGAAATCAGTTATTGAACCCAAAACGAGTTTGAAAGGGGGGAGGGGACGTATTAATCATAAAACATGCATCAAATAATGTAAATAATTATTTTTACTTTCACGCATATGAAATATAGAGAAAGTATTGTAATCGTCAAAAAAATTCGAACTCAAGGTTTTGACGAATCATTACATTTTAGACCTCCCCGAGTTCGAGAAACATATCTCTAAAAAATTTCTATCTGTCTGTTCGTCTGTTTGTAACGAAGATAAATCAAAAATGCTATGAGCTAGACCGATGAAATTTGGTATACGGGCCTAAAACCAAATTTGTAGATTTCTATCAAATTTTGATCAAAATCCATTTTAAGAAGTCTGTCCAGCTGTGTGAACATAAGTGAATAAGACAGATACACAACGAAAAGAGCTAAACAGATAAAATTCATTACACAGATTTAACATCGTTAGTATAATATCAAATTTTCAGGCAAATCTAAAAAAGGATTGACCGTCTGTCTCTCTGTATTTTCAGAAACATGCAAACGCGATAATTCAGAAACCCTATGATTTAAATGTATGAAATTTGGTATGTGATTTTATGACTTTAAGTATGATTTTGTATCGAATGCTTTTTTCAGTTTGTTGGGAAGAACATGTTTAAAACGTAAATTTGATATTTGGATATTTTAAATCCATATAGTGATTTATCGCCAAAAACACTCGCCAAGAATCACGTAACAGATTCAGTATAAATGATAAGTTTACGCCCCAGGTGAGTATTTCGTAACTCTTGTGTGTCAATGCCATGCAAGACATTCACTGGAATAATATCTTTATTTAGAGAGTATGTGAGAAAGTTATATCCACAAAATGATGATAGCTATTTTTACTTAGCTGTATTATCTATAAAATCTTTTTAAAGAAGTATACTTGAATATCTCCGCAGAACGCTTCACTCGGCAGAAATAAGCAAAAGAAATATTGAAATTTTTCTTTATTCTCTTGAATGTATTGAAGTTTTCTATCTGTTTGAAACGATAAGCGATTATAGAAGCTATTTTAAACCGGATTTAAGGAAACGTCTATTAAGATGGCATGTTTTGCTTTGTAAAAAGAGTAACTAGTCTTTCTTAATGCTTCCACAAACACTGTAGCTTTCTTTTCAAAAGAATTGAATGCCACCTTGAATGCTTTTACTTCATCCGAATCAAATTCAATTTCCCTCTACCAAAAAGAAGGGAATCAATGTTCAGGGCAGAGTCGTTTTATGGGGCGTAAAACGCATTTGATTTACGAGCTAAGTCTAAAGAGGAGACTATTTATAGGCCATTTACTGCATCGATAGGATTAAATTCAAGGCTTTATTTGCAGTTGATGGTACAAGCTGGATGTCTTACATGCGATCATCTCTGCCGACTTTAAATCTCAGCTAAGAGTTCTTAACGGAATGAACTGAAGAATGTTGGAAACTACCACAACTAGATACAAACTGTGAGATCTCAAACCAGTAGAAAGATGAAGCTTTCGTGTAATGTCTTTAGAAACTGATTGGTAAAAGAATTACAGCCAACATTAAGAACATCGTTTCACCTGAATAACGTCTGCCATTTTATCGTATATCCACTGGCGTGTTTATCATAAACAATATTGGAAACTGGGACAGATGTTTATCTGTTTAAATGCCTCTTTTATTATGCTTAGTATACTTAGTACTAAACTGTCTATTTTATGGGATTAGATCAAGTGAAAGATTAAGAACTAAAGATTCAAGATTTTTCTTTATGTCAGCTGAGATTTTAGCTTCAGCCATTTATGCAGTCTCTTACTTCCGATATATTTTCAAAGTTGGATACAATAAATCTGTTTTTAACATCGTAATTATTTGGTACATTATCAGTAAACTGCCTGATGGAAAAGTTGTGCAAACAGATAACAGTGATATACTTCTTGCAAAGAATATAATTCCTGTAAGATAAAACAGTTGGACATGGAGCAATCAAATTTAGCATATGGTTGCTTCTTGAGTTTCAGATGCTCAGTAAAAAAAGGTCCTTAAAAATTTTGATCAGATTTTTAATTAATTGAAAATTGATCAAAATTTTAACACTTCTCAATAATTTCAGAGCATATTTTGGCACTTTAAATTACTTAAAAACACAACCTTTCAGTTTTCTGCTTTTGTACTAAAAGATAAAATTATTATTATTTCTTTATACACTGTACCGTTTCTTTCCATAGTTAGTGAATAAAACCTAAAATATAGCTAATTGTCGTGAATTCTTTTTGGTGAAGATAGAAATAACGTGTTTTAATCTATATATTTTGTCTTAATACAATCTGGTTGTCATTTTGGAGGACCTCATGTGTGCTTAGTTGATATAGTCATGTGTGGTTACTATGCTTCACCTGGGAGTACAGTAAAAAACATCGCTATTCCACCCCAAATAATTAAAGGCTTTCAGATTAAATATAATTGACGGACTGCCGAGATAGCAACACCGGCAGGAACTATGGTTGGAGTCCTAAGGGTCATCACTGGCCACGGCACACCCCGTCCCGTGTGAAGCATGTCTCGTCATCGACAGCAAGTAGACGATCCCCACGATTTTTGTACCACTCGAGAGGTAAAAAACCAAACACTGTACTGGAATCTTCTCATCTTCTTTTCTGGCAGTATAGTAAGTCATAGACTGACTACTCCGAAGGTACACGGAAAAACTAGAATGACCGGACCTCCACAACAGCAACATTGGCGGGAACTGTGATTGAGCCCTAAGGGCCATGGTACAACCCTTCCCTAAGGAAGAACGTCCCATCGTCAATGAGAGGAGCTAGACTGCAACCTTTTCGTGCATCCCCACACGGGTGGAGAAAACCAACCATCATACCGGAAGCTTCTCATCCTCAATTACCAGTTGCTCCTTCCGGTTGATGGTAGTATAGAAACAGTGATATTGCGTAGGAAGAAGGCTGTTCATGGATTGGTTATGACTATTTTGCAACTAATTTTATACCCATGTTACTATTTTGCAATCAAACATTCAAGTGTACAAGATGATTTAAGCAACTTCATCTGATACTTATTTGTAACTTTTTTGATATGCACTGTTATAAAATTCCATACCATATTCAAGCAACAGCACTTTACTTAATGGATAATAGCAACTATAAAAATTTTAAATTATAATATTTTTAAAGCCTTAATTTTTCTCAGATTTTAATCGATTTCACAAAATCCTGTCATTTTTCCTGCTCAACTTTTAAATTTAATGTATAATTCAAATATCATTATTTCCTGAATAGAAGCCGATGTTTCGAACTTCCTATCTACTATAATTACAATATATCACATCTTTGTACCTAGATCGCTCCCAATCAATTTGGGATAGATGTATATCAAAAGGGAAAGTCTGAAGCCGATATATTTTAATATTTATAAGTAGAAAATGGCAGAAAGGTTTAAATCTATACGAAAAAAAATTTAGAAAATTGGAATTCTTTTTACGGCATACGAATTCTGAAAATCTCATCAGCAAAATTGTTACTAAACTGCTCTTTCACCCAATAGGTTTTTTTTTCCCAAACACGTGAAAAAAGCTTTTTAATGCTATTAAAAAGTTATTAAAATTCAATACCATATAATATTAAAATAACAGTATTCTTTTATTTGCAAATTTCACTTACATTTTAAAAAAATGTTTTGGATTGAATAGGTAGTTATTAGAACATGCACCGTGTTTTCCTCACGTATTCAAATGGAATTTGACATTTTTCCAATAATATGCTTTTTTTGAAGAAATCGATTTATTTTTACATTAAATTTTTATATATAATTTTGACACAAAAGTAATAACTACTCTACGTACAACATCAGCAAAACAATCGATTTGCTCTTGACAATACTCTTTTGAAAAAAGATTGCATCGTATTCTTTTGCTAAACATCTATTAAAGTTAATATAAAAACTAGACGGCGTTGCTAAGTCGCTTCACTTCACTTTCACTTTGCTTTCTTTCAACATGATGCTTGGAAAAAGCCTTTTGTAGGAATTTATTACATGTCCCCGATGTGCATTTTGATGGTAAATGTGGATTAATTTTAATATTTATGAATTTATTTTTGTTCCGAAATCTACTGAAAGATAGAATCTATGTTTTAAGATTATTTAGTAATACGCAAATAAAATATTTTTACGTTGTCACAAGTTTACAATAATTTCATCACGAATATTCGATTCCGTATCTCTGTAAAGAATTAAAGTGAGATATATCAAATATTAGAATAGTTTCAAGTTCCATGTATATAAAAAAAATCATCACTGTTATAAACCGAAACCAACATTAAAACTCAAGCATTTTATTTCGAGATATTTGTTGACTGTTTATGCATTTGAAATTGCTCTTCGCAAATAGAAATGATAGATAAGAAAGCCACCATCTTGAATAAGAAATATAGAACTGTTTGACAAAGATAGAATAAAGTCACGTTCTAATGAACATGTACAAAGAAACGAAAACAGTTTGTACTGTTCTATGTCGAAACCTGTACATGAAATCAAAAATTTTATATCGTGATACTTGGATATTTTTTATTTTACACGCATTGGGATCAACTCATAAAAGCGAACACCACAGATGTAGACATCAGTCTTGTTTAAAAAACATATTTAAAAATCCAACTGTATTTTTGTGCCTTTCTTTTGCATACAGCGCAGCATGCATTTTAAGAAACCAGATTACAAAGCAAATGATGAATGACGTTTTCGGCGTGTTCTTACCTATTGTATTATGGCACGAATTTCGAGCGAATAAGCCAATCTTCTTGCAATTTCTGTTCAACTACGAGAAGATGAAACAAAAGCTGATGAATCAATGTTGTAAAGAAAAAAGTCTTGTGAATCTAAGCATAATCATCACTCTTGTCTATCCCATAGTTTGCACTATATTGATACTTCTATCTTTTTTAGTTGAGTATAAAGAAAAACACATGGCATATTGGCTGATTGGGCATCATTTATCAGGCGATGTAAAGTGGGAAGTTACGCTAATATTTATAGGCATGGTGGTGTATTTTTCGCACAAATTTATGATGTTTTCCTTTTTAATCGCAATTTATATGGCTTTCAGCAGTAAATTGTCAAATATGCTTAGAATTCAAACAAAAATTTTGGAAAACAGCTACCTGAGGCCATCGTTTTGTCATCAAGTTAAAATATATAATCAAATCTTAAATTGCTGTACATTATTCAGTGAATGTATAAAACTGTCAGTATTTATATTATTATCTATGTTCTTTTCAGTAATATACAGTACTTTAGGAATAGTACTAGACAAAGCCGGATTTCATACCTTCCCTTCACTTTTAGAAGCCATTCTTACATCGTCTTTTTATATCATATTTACTTTCTGTCTGATTTTATCATTATCTAAGGTACCAAAAACCATTAAAAATTCTTCTCAACGTTTCCAAAATCTTTACAATCAGAAGTTAATTGAAAACAGCGTTTTAAATTTACCGTCTTACATACAGCAAAATCTTAAACTTTTGAAAATGACTAGTACCATTGAACCAGTTTATTTTACTGCGTGGGATATGTTACGTGTTGACAAAAGTTTATTACTGAGTACTTTCGGTTGTACCTTGACATTTGGAATTCTACTTTTGCAGTTAAATCGGGATGTTAATTGACAAGTTAAATGGAATCGTGTCGTTTTCAATTGCTTTCACAACGTACTAGCATCATTGGAGTATTCTATTTATCAAGCTTTCATATTTAGACTATTTTTTACTTGTACTCTTCTTGAATTTATGAATTGTGCGTTTTTGTTTAATAATCAATATGTAGTCAATAGAATCTGAATATATACTTTGGGCGCCCTTTTTCCGACCCATTACTAAAAAATGTTAACTAAAGTTTTTATATTTAAGACGTCATTGTGTGTGAACTTTAGAAAAATGTAATTCATAATTTGATGAAGATTCACACTTTAGATCCTAAAACTGTGAATCAAATATCATTTACCTAAATTACTACGCTTTTGACTCATGCATGCAAAACTATAGACCGACAGATGATCCACCTCTTAACGGATTTGGTGTCAAATTTCATAAGCATCTTCATTAAAAATGTTAAATTTGTGTACTCTTATATTATTTATTTATCTGTTAGCATTATTAGTAATCGTAGTCATTTCTACATGAACAACACAACAGACAGACTTTCAGTGAACAGATTTTGTTCAAAATTTGATACAAATATACAAATTTGGGTGAAATGAACATATGTCAAATTTCATCTGTCGAACTCAAAGCGATTTTGAATTATGAAATTCGCAGACAAAGAGACAATATATAATATAATTGACAAAATATTAACATTAAATATTATATATTAATTGACTAAATTATAAAAAAGCATATAATTCCAAACATTTTTTGAAAGATATGTGTAAAGCACTCAGATTCATCAAAATCTTTGGTTTGAATATTTTGGTAACGATACTTTCCTTTCTATATCTATGTATACTTCGTATATTAAAAAGTCAAAATGGCAAACTTGTTTTCCAGCATTTAACCCTTTGTATGCGGAAAAGTAACTGGATATATAATTTTTCACTAATTACATATACAAATAAATACAGTTGTTTTGAGATGAGTTTCTTTGAACAATGAATTCTGCATCTTTTTACCTTTCTGCAGGTATTTTTAACAATTAAAATATATATGTTTCATAGAGTTCGCTTTAACCCCAATTCACCCTTGCGAGATGGATATTAAAATTATATCGACACTGGAGGATTGAGAATGGTTAAAAATGATGAAATTATCCTTCATAAATAAAAGAGCTCATTTCTCTAGCAATTAAAAAAATGGAAGAAATTCACAAAAGATAAGATCAATAATGCAAACCATTTAGGGTTTATTGAACTGGATGTTAATCTAAAAAAAATCACAGAAATACTAATTTTTGATGATTTTATTTTAAAAGAAAGATTGAAGCACTATATTCACTATTTAATGCCAGAAAAGCATTCAGGCTTATATAACAAGCTAAAAAGCATAAATTAGGTTTTTTTTTGTTAAACCATTCAAACCCTTCAATTTATTTCAAAAAGAGAAATGGACTAGGCACATTTTCTTGAACTAGTTTATGAGGGAAGCTATAAAAATACTATGCTTTGCATCGGAGGGAGAATAACTCGTCTCTTTGCGACGGCCGCAAAATGCCTCCAAAGCCACTTTAGTTTTCTTTGAAGGGGGCATTAAGTCCCTGAACGTTTTGACTTCAGACCGGATCGAAATCAATTTTCAAGAAGGGGACATCGATGCATAGAGCAGAGTGGTTTTATGGGGCATGAAGCGTGTTTGTATGATCTAAAGAGCGTAAGGATGATTATCTAGGTCTATTTATAGACCATTTATAGCGCCTATGGGATTAAATTTACAGAGGACATTTGCAAAGAAAGTTGCATTTAGCGATTTTAGAGCTTATTACCACTCCAGGTTTTTGAGCAGCAAGTATAAATGCAATAAAATGAACTACATTGGAAGCTTCTCCATTTCGATTATTTAGATCCAAGTTGTACAGTCTTGATAAGATGAATGATATTTAATACTTTTTAAAAATGAATAGTAAAAGAGAAAATTAGTATTAAGATCAATTGTTTAATTTTATCGCAGTATATCACTGATTTTGAACTGTCTCATCAGATATATTTTGCACAAATACTTCTACCGATAAGTTCTACCAATGGAAGCTAATATAGATAGTAAATTAACAAGAAAGCAAATCTATATGAACTGAATTTTATATATATGATAAAAATATAAATGCATAATACATAGTCATTTTTGATTCGTGCAGTAAACTGTGAAAATAACTTAATAATGGTTTCTCATGCAGTTATTATAATTAGATAAAATACAAAGTATTTATCTTTATCGATGTCACAAAATAAGAAAATAAAGCAATTAAAAACAAAGTTTATGTAAATAGTTCTAGAACAAAAGTATACGAGAGTTGAATTATGCAATGACTTTCTTGAATGCTCTTATTTTCTACGGATCAAATTCAATCCATCCCCACCCCCTAAAAAAAGGGAGCCATTGTTTAGGTCAGAGTGATTTTATGAAACTAAAAACGTATTTTCTTTGAAGGACAAAGAGGAGCTTAAACTTGATGAGATTAAACTTAAGACTATGTTTGGAACTGATATCGAATTTGGAGATTTTAAAGGAGATCAGTCTTCCCGTTCTTCAGTTTGAATAATAAATTTTAAGGGAATGAGCCGAATATTGTTAGAAACAGCCATAACACGTTGTAGATTTGCAATTTAAAGCTGCATTAATGAAAACACAAGTTAACTCATGATCTGTCAACAATGCATTAACTAGATGCAACTTGTGAGATCGTCAGTCAGTCGAAAGATGCCTGATGTCTTTACAAAATGGTTAGGAAATGATAAATACCCAGCCAATATTAAGGCTGTTTTCTTATCTGGATTATATCTGTCATTTTCAGCAACATCCACATATATGTTTAGCATAAGCAAATTTTGTATGAGAAAATATTAGAAACTGACTTAGATTTGCATTCATTTAAATGTTCATTTTGTAATGGCACACACACACACACAATTTGACTGATGCAAACAAATACTGTACGGTATGCAAAGTATGAAAAACGGAATGCAACACCTTGCAGGGCAGATGTTTGGACATATAGCTACAAAATTTGGCAATGAAAGTGGAATTTTCCTTACCGAGAATAATTCGTTCCCAAATCTAATTGGTAATGTGAAACACTCGA
>JAPMOR010121346.1:69220-85206 GCA_026543865.1 Argiope aurantia | reverse complement strand
TATTTTTAAGAATCTTCATTATATTTTATAGAAACTTCATTATATTTTTAAGAATATATTTTCTCAAATCTTATATTTTTCCAACTATGCTATTAAGATCTTTTATTTCTTTAACTATTTTCTCAAATTTTATAATTTTTGTTAAAATGTTTCTTTCATTTTCTTTTCCCCATGGAAGATGAAACAGAATTAATAAATTATATGATATGTGCACTTATCGAAAACCTGAGAGAAAATAATGAGGATGTAGAAATTGAAATGAAGAAAGTAGTGCATATTTTAGGAAGATCTTTATTAGAATTATTAGAGTTTCATAGGGAAATAGATTTACAGAGTTTATTGTATGAAATTACGTATACTTTGTTAGATAAATTACATCCCCCATCAAGGAAATTAGAAGCTTCAACTGAATCCAAAAATGAATTTTTCATTTACGAATACGAACCAATGTACTCTAAACACGTATCCTTACCAGATGATTGGAAAGATTTTTGTCCTGAGTCTATAGTGTGTGGAGTTATTGAATATTCACTGCTTGCTTCAGGATTTGATTGTGTAGTAGATGGATATGTAAGACCCACAGAAAAATATCCTGATACTGTAGTATATCATATTAAATTGAATTTATAATATATTTGATCCTAATTATTGATATATTTGATCTT
This sequence comes from Argiope aurantia, assembly GCA_026543865.1. NCBI lineage: Eukaryota > Metazoa > Arthropoda > Arachnida > Araneae > Araneidae > Argiope > Argiope aurantia. Next base: position 84,541 of record JAPMOR010121346.1, on the reverse strand, counting down.
CATTAAAGTTTCTATCCCGGTTTATATATTATTGACTAGTTTTTAATTTATATATCGTGATATAATTTATATTAATTTGGAAACCTTTTAAATATATTAAAAAATGAATCCGAGATATTATGTATCAAACTGTATGTGATCTGGAAATATATTTAAATAAATCATATCCACGTTTAGTAGTAATTAAGTCAAATTTTTAATAAATTAATTTTTTTCCAATTTTAAATCATTTATTTACATCTGATAATACATCTGATAATCATCTGAATCAACCCCGTACGAATTATGAACAGGAACACATTAATTGAACCAGAACATATCTTAAAAGTTTTATTGGAAGATTCATCATCTATCTTGAGAAAGGTACTCAGCCAGGATGAGTGTAATACATGGACTGATAAGATTATCACAAGAATAAGTACTTTTGGGAAATCTAGTCAGCAGGTTGATCCAGGGATGTCGTATAACATGTCACAAATATTGAAGAGTAATGATGAATATGTATCTGTAGATAGTATCTTGATTAATATATTGAAATTGCAGAATATTAAGAATTTACTTGGGGATACTGATGATATAATAAAAAAAAATTTGTTTAGAGGTGATAAGAAGATGAATCATCCTGATGCTGATGATACTCAAGATATCATGTCAAAATTTACAATAGATTTGGTAGAACAAGCCAGGCAGAATGTCTTTGATCCAGTTATAGGTAGAGAAAGAGAAATTAGAGAGATTATAGAAATATTATGTAAAAAGACTAAGAGTAATGCTATTATGGTAGGTAAACCTGGAGTAGGAAAGACAGCCATTGTTAATGGAATAGCACAGAAGATTGCTAATGGAGATGCTCCTGGATTAAAAAATGCTAAGATTTATAGTGTAGATATTGGTGGAATGGTAGCAGGAGCTTGTCACAGGGGAGATTTTGAACAAAGACTTAAAGAACTTATTAAAGAAGCTGAAGAGACTCCTGGTGTCATTTTATTTATTGATGAAATACATATTGTACTTGGAGCAGGTAAGACTTCTGATAGTGCAATGGATGCTGCTAAAATGCTTAAACCTGGATTGGCTAGTGGAAAGATTAAATGTATAGGTGCTACTACAGAAGATGAATATAGAAAATATGTTGAATCAGATCCAGCATTTGAAAGAAGATTTGTACAAATATCAGTAAGAGAACCTTCTATAGAAGATTCTATGACAATGTTAAGAAGAATTAGAGAAAGAATGGAATTACATCATGGAGTAAAAATCAGTGATAATGCTTTAGTGTATGCAGCAAAAGCTTCTAAACAATATATTCCTAATAGAAGATTACCAGATATAGCAATGGATTTAATAGATAGTGCATGTGCTAGTGCAGTGATATCTTTAGAAAGTCAACCTAAAGAAGTACAAGAAGCAAGGAATAAAATATGGTCATTAGAATTAGAAAGAACAAGTTTAGAAATGGATTTAAAAAATAAAAGTAAAGATATTGAGATACAAGAAATTAATAAAAGAATTACAGAAGTACAAAAAAGAATTGACTATATTAAAGAATCACTTGTTCCTTTAGAGGAAGCTTATTTAATTGAAAAGAAACATATTATTAAAGCTAAAGAATTAAGAAAGAAATTAGAAGATACAAAAATGCGACTTCAACAAGCAGAAAGAGATAGACAGACTTACCTTGCATTAGATCTAAAGAATAATGTTATACCTGTGATAGAAGAAGAACTTAAGAAATTGACTGGTGTAGAAATTATTGAAACTCATCATATTGCAGAGAAGATCAGTGGATGGACAGGAATACCTGTAAAAAGACACACTATGAAAGAAAGTGATAGATTATTAGAAATGCCAATTCGTATTAAACAGAGAATATTTGGACAAGATGAAGCAGTGGTTCTCCAATCAAGCGTAGGATTAGCAAGAAAAGATAAACCAATTGGAGCATTTCTTCTACTTGGACCAAGTGGAGTAGGAAAGACAGAATTAGCCAAGGCTGTAGCCAGTGAATTATTTGATGATGAGAAGAATATGGTAGTACTTGATATGAGTGATTATGGAAATGAACTATCTGTTACTAAATTGATTGGAGCATCTGCTGGGTATGTAGGATATAATGAAGGAGGTTCCTTGACTGAACCAATTAGAAGGAAACCTTATAATGTGATACTTTTAGATGAATTAGATCTTGCTCATCAATCTGTACTAAATGTATTGTACCAATTACTTGATGAAGGACGTATTGCTGATGGAAAGGGAGTAGTGGTAGATTACAGAAATTGTGTAATAATAATGACATCAAATTTAGGACAACACGCCATAATGAATTCTAATGGTATAGGAGAAAAAGAAAGAGAAGAATTAGAAAAAATGGTATTACAAAGATTTGGACTTCCTTTTGTAAACAGAATAGATAATGTGATCTACTTCAATCAGCTTAATTTAGATAGTCTTAGTAGAATGATTATCAAATATCAGAATTAAATAAAAGACTTGAAGATAAACGAATGAAATTTGCTATAAGTAGTGCAGTAGCTGAAGAAATGGTAGTAAAGGCCCATTCTTCAGTGTATGGAGCAAGATTAATGAAGAGACTTGTACAGACTCATTTCGTAAGTGCATTAACTCATATATTATTAAGAAAGAAGGATGATAATGAAATCTATGTAAGATGTTATGGAGCATTTGAGAATCAGCCAGGTGAGAAGATTGGTGATTATGTCTATCAGTATTAAATAAAATTATTTTAATTTAAATTATTCGTATCCTAATAAAATAAAATTATTTTAATTTATATTATTCGTATCCTTTAAAATATTCGTATCTCTTAATAAATATAAATAATCCCATTTCTAAATAAAATATTATAATCCCATTTCTAAATAAAATATTTTTTCCCATTTCTAAATAAAATATTATAATCCCATATCTAAATAAAGTATTATTCCCATATCTTAATTAATTTATTAGCAATCATGTGTATTCTCCTCCATATATTTAAGCATCCTTTTAAAAAAATTCTGCATTTTTTCTAAATTAAATCCTGCATCAAGTACAACTGCTCCTGCTAAAGATTCTAATATATCACTATAACACTTACTAATCTTATTATTATTTACATCTCTAGTCTTCTCATCAAGTGCTGTCATAGAAATATCTACAAGCCCAGTTTTAAAAAGTATCATAGCAAATGTAAAATTATTCACTAATCTCTTTCTGTGAGTATGTAATTCACATGGATCAGCTTCAGTATATTTATTATAAATATAATCTGATACCTTAAGATCTAAAAAACAATCTCCTACTAATTCTAACTTCTGAAATCTTTCACTTCCAAATATATTATTTTTATATGATGGATGAATCATAGCTTTCTCTAAATATCCTTTGTTAATGAATTTATAATCAATTATTTCAGATTTATCCTTAATTTCTTTAGATTCTACTCTACCTATTTTCTTAATAAATTTCCAAGCTTTATTAAAACCTTGTCCTACATAATGAACTCCTATAAGAGATTCTACTATATCAGCATAGACTTTTCTACCTTTTTCTAAATCTTCTTCTTTAGCTTGTTTCTTACTGTATTCTTTTACAAAATAATATTGATTATTATTCATAAATACCTTACTTACTCCTAAATTATCAATTAGAGATCTATTTTCTAAATTATCAAGGATAGCAGGAGGTTGAAAAAGATTCTCACTATATTTATTGAATGAAAAATAATTCTGTAATTCTATTTCTCTTCCTATCTGGTATAAATGATTATTACAAATAATACTATCTTTAGTACTTACCAATCTATTTAAAGAATATCCACATTCAGTAAATAAATATTTACTTGTTGCATATTTTAAAACTGAATCTCCAATAAATTCAAATCTTTCATATCCTAAATCAGTAACTCCATCAATAACTTCCCTTGGTGAAAAAGATGATACTAAATTTTTAAGGGAAACATTCAATTCTTTTTTACACTTGAATTCGTAAATAAGTGAAATTGTCTCAAATATATTAAAATATTCGATAAATCTTTTATACACTGTATACTGTTTTACACTGTATACATTTCCTATAAAGAAATTTCTATAAATTATTGTCATGTATTCATAATCAATCTCTCCATTCTTCATTGGTACAACTAAATAAGCATATTTTCTCATATTTTTATCTATACTGGTCATTCTTCTAAAATTTATACCGAAAAATATCACCTGATAATTTAGAATTAAACTTCTTTCTGACTCATTAGGAGTAAATTCTTTTATAAATGAAACTTCTGTATTTTTGTATGAAATATTTTCTTGGAAAGATTTATCAGTACATATTCCTAAATTACTATTATTGAATACGTACAAACTTACTGTAGAGGTAAAATTCTTCATAGAATCTGCTTGTTTTCGTAATACTTCATCAAAATCTAAGGAAGGTTGGTCTTTAGAATCGTATAAATCAAATGAAAATTCTTTTTTAAATTTATCTTCTTCTTCGTATTCTTCCTTAAGGTCTTCTAATATTTTATGAATATCTTTTGGATTCTTATATTCAATTTCGTAAATATCTTTGATTAATTTATGATACACATGATTATTATCAATAAATTTACTTCTTACTGGTAAAAAATTGCTATCTAAATATCCCGACTCTACCAAACTAATAATGGCTTTATAGCTCACATCCTTGGTAGCATCTTTTTTCTGAGTAAATTCGTCTGATTTATATTTATCTGTAAATATTGTATCTCCAACTATATTAGGAAATTCTAAATAACAATAATATTTATCTCCATTTGTAATTGAATGATAAATTCTATTTACTTTTATACTTCGTATATACAAATAATTATCATGGAAAACTCTCCCTATCAGATATAAAATATGTTCAAGAAAAAGTACAGAATATTCTCAAGAAAGTGTTGGAACAGAATGACCTGTTCTACATTTTTCTATACAATATTCTCTATCTCTTTTTATGGTGTAATCTATAAACTTTTCTATACCCTCATTCTTACTTATAAAATTAATAAATCTATTAGGATAATCCCCACGTATCTTAAAATATATTATCTTTTTAAATTGGTGGGATATTTCTTTTTCGTCATCTTCATCCCATATAATTAATACAGATAGATGAGTATTTAATTTATCCAAATCCTTGTAATATCTGACTTTTTCGAATTCGTAATTAATTTTACTTTTTAAAATTACAATATCATTTTTTAAATATTTCTCTAAAACATCTTTTTTCTGGTGAAATATTAAAAGTTCATTTAAATTTTTCATATCTTCTTCTTGATCTGGAATATCTCTAACTTTGTTGATATTAACAAACCTATTAAGTAGAGAAATAGCTTCTCCAATATTTTTGATTTCAAGTGATCCTAATTCTTTTAATAATTTTACATAATTCTCATTTTGAACCCTCCTTACAACATCTTTAAGAACTCTCTTACATTTGACATAATTTATAATATCTTCTGTAACTTTAACATCTAGTGAATAACATTTATAAGAATTATTACTAGTTAATTCTTTGATATTCTCTTTTTCTCTGATATTAATATCATTATCAATTATTGATTGAAAATAAATAGCCAACTCGCCAGTTACTTTTTTACTGTACACTATGCACGATGGTTTGCTAAGGTTTCCAACTATATTGTCTATATAAAATACACGAAAAGCGTGTACAAAATCCATTTTCAGCTCACAATTAATAATTACCAAATTATATCTGAATACATCAAGAAGTCCTTGCCAAGAAAAAAGAATAAATTTTGAAGGATGAAGAACTAATTGAGGGGTCTGTTTTATAATAGGAAGAATCTGAACAAATTTCAGCTTAAAATGTGACGAGTATTCTTTTGAATCTGTAATCAGCAGAACACGCTTGTATTTGGTCATTAAGTCTTTAATATTGTCATGTGCAGTTGTTGTATCAATTTTCGTGTCCATTTGGTCTTTGGTCGTTATTTCTGAAAATATCTTGTTTAATTCCATTTTACCCTTTTTATGCTAAAAAATAAAAATAAATATTTTAAACCTCAAAAAAATCAAATAATTAAGATTATTTTTATTTAGTCTAGTTTATTTCAAAATATTTGTTAAGCTTTTTTAAAGAAAACTTTATTATAAAATTTTTATTGAAAGATGTAAAAATCATTCTATTTTGATTCAAAATATTTTTTTAAAAGATGGAATTTAATCATATCTCACAAATAAAATAATTCAAGCATATACACATTAAATAAAGGTTATTTATAATTTTTTTTTATTTTTCTCTATTAATTCTACTTGTGATCTTTTAACGTATATGTCATATTTTTGATAAGGGTTATCTTCTGATATTTTTATACAATCAGAATACATCTCATCAATAAAATGTTTTATCCTAAAATATAATCGATAATTAGAATTATATCTGATACTAGAATCAAATCTGAAAATTAAATCATTTTTTTGATATGTTCTTGTATCTATCGGGGCACCATCTTGCTAATTCTTTTAAATAATTTCTTTCTTTAAAATAAACCTTGTCCAAATAAATGTCTCTAGAAATATTTTCTTGATCAAGTACTTTTTTTAAAGTACAACTTTCTAAATTATATTTCTTGTAATCTTTTACTAGTACATAAATAGAATTTTGACCTTTCTTGACTTTAATAATAAGACATTCTCCACATAATATATCAGCAATATAAATCAGTATATTCATTGAGGGTTAAATCTTGTTCATTTACAGTATTTTATTTAGTACTCTCCTTTAATAACTAAGGAGAGTACTGATTAGTTTTAATAAGATAATTAATATAATTTACACAAATATGACTAATTTGTTGGTTACACAATAAAGTTAAATATTTTTAATTAAAAAAATACTGACTTAATAATCATCAAAACACTAATAACTCCCGAAGTTATTCCAAATATCATAGCTAATTTTTTTAAAATAGAAAAATTATTCTGTTTTTTAGCAGAAGAAGACTCTTCATCTGAATTCTTTGCTGAGTTGAGAGAATATTTTCCTTGTAGGTTTAAAAGAGCATCATCAGAAATATCTGAATCTCCTATAAAATTCTCATTTTCTAAATTATCATTAATAGAATCTTCTACAAGTGAAATATTTGATTTATCAACTTCATTAGTATTGAGATCACTGGAATTCATAATATTTTTTCTTGAGTTCATAATATATTTACCTGAGTTTTTACTGGAATTAATGCGACTTCTCATTAAATTTCTAAATTTACTTTCTGTTAATTCCTCACTAACTACCCTACCATAAATACTACTAAGTTCTTCACTAAGCTCACTAGATTGGGATTCAGATTCGCTGCTGTTTAAATTAAGATTCCTATCATGTAAAATAATTGAAGATTCAGATTCCTCAATATTTATCGAATCAAGTTCATTTATATTTTCAATATTATTTAGAATGCTAATATTTCTTTCTTCTTTGAGAACATTAGTAAGAGTTTCATATTTTTCATCCTTATAAAAACTAAGTCTCGACTCTGGTCTTGTCTGTTCAGAAATTATAAAATTGATACTTTTATCTTCAAGTTTTCTAAGTGGTTCACCCTTTTCTCCTTTACAGCTAAACTTAATTCCTTCAAACACATTCGATTTATAAAGATCATCTGAGTCAAAATCAACATTTCTTTCCTCGATTATATCAGTGTTATTTTCTGAATTTTGATACTCAAAAAACGATCTTATACTATCTCCATCATTTAAATTAAGTCTGGAAGTACCACAAAATTTCTCTGAATCTTCAGTAGGGGTCTGAGTTGACTTTTCTACTTTCTCTTATAGACTTTCAGTGTTTATTGACTTTTCTACTTTCTCTTGTAGACTTTCAGTGCTGCTTTACTTTTCTACTTTCTCTTGTAGACTTTCAGTGCTGCTTGACTTTACACTAGTTGAATTCAAACTATCACTGGATTTTTTATTATCACTTATATCATTTAACATTGAATATATTTTACTTACCAACTCAAAAAGATCAGCAGGTTCATCTTTGTTAGATAAAGGAATTTCATTAGTGAAATCAGTAGTTTTATCTTTAATATTCTCAACTTCTTCATTTTCTTGTAATGTACCATCTTTCTCTTTCTTTATTTGAGGTGATACTATTATTTCATCCTTAACTTCCCTAATTATTACATCATCTTCATTTTTAACTTTAAAAGTATCTTCGAAGGATTCTGATTTATATTCTTCTTTTACTAAATTGGCATTAATATCTTTTTTTGATATTATCTCTTGGATAATCATTTGGGAATCTTCATCAGAAATTGGTAAACTATCTACGTTTTCAGGAATCGACTCGGTCTTATCATTAATATTTAAATCAATTATTTTTTCTTCAATTTCTGCATTATACTTAAGTGGAATTTCAACTTTGTCTTCCTCAATCATGATTTCGTTATCTTCATAGACGATTTCTACTATTTCTGCATTATCTTTGGAGACGATTTCTACTAATTCTGCTTCATCCTTAGAAACAACCTCGACTATTTCTTTATCCTCAGAAACAACCTCGACTATTTCTTTATCCTCAGAAACAACCTCGACTATTTCTTTTTTTTTAGTTTCTGTATCATCTTCGAAGGCGATTTCGACTTTGTCTTCTTCAATCACTATTTCATCTTTTTCGTCATCCCGGAGATGGTTTTGTTTTTGTCTTCTTCAGTTATAATTTCTTCTTCAACTTTTTCAATTGATATTTTAAATTTCTCTTCTACAATAACATTTTCCCTTTTTTCTTCTTCGGTTACTATTGTAGCTTTTTCGATATCTTCGGAGGCGATTTTGGGGGTTTCTTCTTTAGGTAAAATTTCAGACTTTTCTTCTTCAGGTAAAATTTCAGACTTTTCTTCTTCAGTTACATTTTTAGCTTTTTCATTATCATTTAAAGCATTTTCGACTTTTACTTCTACAATCACTACTTCGTCTTTTTCGAATTTTTCATCTTCTGCTACAATTTTAGCTTTTCCGACTTTTTCATCTTGTGTTACAATTTTAGATTCTTCGTTATTCATGGAGATGATTTCATCTTTTTCAAATTTTACTTCTCCAGTTACAATTTCATCTTTTTCAACTTTTTCTTCTTCAATTACAATTTTAGATTCTTCGTTATTCATGGAGATGATTTCATCTTTTACTTTTTCGATTTCATCTTTTTCAACTTTTACTTCTACAGTTACAATTTCATCTTTTTCGACTTTTACTTTTTCGATCACTATTTCGACTTTTTCTTCCTTAGTTGTAATTTCCGTATCAACATCAGAAACAGATCCAATTTTTGGTTCACTTAAATCCTTTATAAAAACATCTAGAGTCCCTTTGATTGCATCTTCTAAGTTTTTAATAATTTCTTGATTATTATTAAGGATTTCAGGTTTCTCTTTACTCCCAATTTCATATTCTTTTTCTTCTAAATCGGATTCTTCACTCTCGTCATTAAACATTTTATTTTTTATCTCATTTATATTTTCTCCCTTAACTTTCTTAACAGCTTCTTCATTGACTTTATCAGTTATAATTTTAACTTCAGCTATTGATGTGGTCGAATCCTCAGCAGTTGATGATTCTTCAAATATACTATCGAGACTAGGATGTAAATTACCAAGTAATCTTGGAGTATATTCTTTTGAAATATAATTGTTGCCAGAAATTAATTCTCTTCCCTTATGATCGATAGTAATTGAAAGTGGTTCTTCGTCATTATAATCAAAATATTCAATCATATTTTTATTCGATTCTTCAGTAGAAATGATTATATCTTCTTCTATTTTTTCATTAGAAGGTTCCATTTCTTTTTCAACTATAAAACCTTCAAGTTCTTGTATAACTGCTATAGAAAGTTTATCTTCGTCATTAGCTACTAATTTTTGATCTGAAGAATTTGCAAAATTAAAGGGATTCATATCAAAGTTAAATGCTACTTCTTCAAGTTCAAGTAAAGAAGTATTTTCTGAATTCTGAAAATTCTCAGTTGCCTTAATATCCAATTTTAAACTTTCTTTTTTACTAATTGAAGACTTTAAACTATGTGGGACATCGCTAATTTTAAATTCGATAGATGATGGTTCAATTATACTCTTGGTCTCTTCTAAATGATCGACAGTTTCATTAACTTTTACATCTTCGATAGGTAACTGAACAATTGGTTGTCTTTTAATTTCATTAATTTCTTCAGTGACAAGTTTCTCTTCTTCCTTTTTATCTTCAATGACAGATTTAATATCTTCTTTAAAATTTTCATCCACTGAATTCTCATCTTCATTAATTTCTTCAGTGACTGAATTAATTTCTTCAATGACTAATTTATCCTTTTCTATAAAATCTTGAGCTACTAATTTATCTTCTTTAAAATTTTCAACCACTGATTTCTCATCTTCTCTTATTTCTTCAATGACAGATTTCTCAATTTCTTCAATGACTAATTTCTCTTCTTCTTTTTTATCTTCAGTACGTGATTTCTTTTCTTCAGTAATTGATTTCTCTTCTTTTTTTTTATCTTCAGTAATTGATTTTTTCTCATCATCAATTTCCTTAATAACTGAAGTCTCATCCTTTAGAATCTTCTCTTCAATAATTTTACTTTTTAATTCAGCCTCTCCACTAATCTCAGTAAACGACTCAATTGAGTTACTAATTTCTACAGATGAGATTAATTCATCATTTGTTACTTCCTGAGAGTCATCGTCAACTTTTGAGTTTTCATTTTTATGCACATTATCTAATTTTTTAATTTCTTTAATCTCAAAAACAGATGGCTTGTTCAGATCTTGATCAACTTCTTTTGTTTCCAACTTAGCATCTTTAAAATCGTACTTGTTATCCTCAGCAGATGATTCATCAATAAATGATACATCTAATTTAAACTCATTATTTGTATACAAAGCCTTTTCTTCATTAAAAATTAAATTAAATTCATTTTTACTTTTATCTTTGTAGAAATCGATCAAATCGGATGAGATCACAGACTTAGTAGCTTCATCTATCAGACATAATCTGTACGTTTTAGTAGTATCTAAGATGTATTTAGTAGAATACATCTTCTGATTTGTACTGACCAATCTTTCAAAATCTTCCTTACTACAATTCCATGGCATATAATTTTTGAATTTGTACTTAATTTCTTCGATATCCTGCAGATAATTTTTATCGTCGTTAATCTCCCTCAACTCCATACGATAATTTTCTATTTTCATATTATTATCAGAATCCATGATCAGCACCAAAGTAGATAACTGGTCTTGATCGTTGTTGTAGAAATATCTCTCACAGTTTATTAAGTTTGCAAGAATAAATAACTTCATTTTATGGGGGTAGTTCAAATTTAATTTATATCTTTTAATTAAAAAAATTAATAAAAACTTTTTAAAATTTTAATATAAATGTAAATCTAACTTATTAAAATCGTAATTTGATTAAAAATTTGAGTTATAGCTGGTATTTTGATTTTATGATTCAATTGTTTACCTTTATGAGCTCATTACTTATAAATTTTAAATTTTGTTGAATTTATAGTTTATTGTTATAAACTTAGTAATAATAATTTAAAATATTTAATAAAAAAATTGCACAGTAGCTTACTGTAAACTCTTTAAATGAAGTTTTAATACATTTTCAAGTACACGTATAATTTAGTAGCTAAGATTTTTATTCACAAATTTACTTGAAAAAAAGCGTTTTCACACGAACATTAATGATTTATGAAAAGAAGTTTTCCTCTTGAATAAATCTGTAGGATAAAATTTTTTGATTTTAAAAAACAAATTTACAGGAATTTGCGTTTGTTAAAAAGATGTACGTATAAAATGTAGCATATGTAAAAATCTATTTAAGGTTCTTTAGATTTTGACAAATCTAATTTGCTTCATTAAAAAACAATTTTTTACAATAATTAAGTAATGACGAATTAAAACGAATTGATTTAAAAATAAACTAAAAAAATATTTTAAAATAGCAGAGACAAGCTATCTATAAAATAAATTTGACAGAGAAAAATTAAATTTTAAGTAAGTCAGTATTATCACACCGCAATCATGTATAGCTTTGATATATATTTCTAAGTGAGAAAGTATTGAAATCTGATAGGACATTTTCCACAATAATTCAGCTTTATGAAATTGAACTAACTATTGAGTCGAATCTTCTTTTTTAAAAACAAAGTTTGCTGCCAATTTATATTTTTACAGATTAATGATATACGAAAAGTATAACAAATCTAAAGCTTTTTTGTTCGAAGTGATGTTTATATACAGAAAATTAATGAATTTTTTTAAATGTAAAGAAAAATTTAGCGTGAAATTAGTTTTTAATTATAAAACTTCCAACTGAAATAGCGAGAGCAAGCACTAACAATAGTAAGATCCATATCCAATACTTTGATAAAAATGATGCTGAAGAATTGTTGTCGTCATGTTTGTTTTTGTTACCATCTTGTTGGATTCCACTATTAGATGATCTTTCTTGTGATTTTTCTGTTTTTACTTTTTCTGATTGATTTGTCTTCTTTTCGTCTGTTTCTACTTTTTCTGATGGATTTGGCTTCTTTTCGTCTGTTGCTACGTTCTCTGAGGGATTTGCCTTATTTTTGTCTGTTTTTAATTTTCCTGATGGATTTGCCTTCTTTTCGTCTGTTTCTACGTTCTCTAGTGGACTTACCTTCTTTTCGTCTGTTTCTACTTTCCTCAAGTCTTCGGTACTTCCATTGGCGTTATTCGAATTTCCTTCATTTATATTAGTGTCATTAATTTCTTGTGATGAAAGATCTGATGCATTAACAGTATTTTCTTTTCCATCTTGATCGTCACTTGTCCCTGTAGTTACATCGACAAAATCATCTATTTCATCTTGATCATCACTTGTACCTGTAGTTACATCGACAGGATCATTAGCATCAGTGTTTACGATAGTTTCCGAAGTATATTGATCATTAATTTTTGCTTCAATAATTATGTTCTCCTCAGTTTTTGGCATCTTCCTTGATCAATTTTTCTCTATGGTCGTAATACTCAACCTCTATCGATTGATCCTTTGATAAAAAATTTTATACTATTAGATGTTACCAATGTCTTGTTATTATCTTTATGATAATTCAGACGGTAAGTTGATTCAAAATTTATCTTAGCTTCTAACTTAATACAAAAATACTTCAGATTAACCTTTATACTCTTATCATCTGAAAAAAATTCATCAAACCATTCTTTAATGATTTTTTCTGACTTATCAGTGCTAGTATTATTATATTTAGATTCTATTTTTACTGATGGGACATATTTTACTTTATTCCCTATTTCATTTAGAGAAACATATTTGTAACGGCCAAATATTTTTCTTCAAGAGGGATGTATAATAACGTTTTGTTTCCGTTTTTTTTTTTTTTTTTGTATATATTCCAAGTTATTATAGGTAGCAAATAAAGCAGATAGTTCATTAGGGTAAAAATTATTTTAATATTAATGTACTAAATTAACGAATCATTTTTTATTATTGGAAGTTTTTAAGGAGATTTTGACGTGTACCTGTATAATATATGATTCAGTCAATTATCAAGCCAAAACGTGAATTTACTTGATCTGGGGATGACTAAAATTCAACCTTCGAGACCAAAAAAAGTAAAATAAAATATATAAATATTTATAAAACTATCAGAAATTAATGTAAATATTACTATTGAAGAAGAACATAAATTATTTAAATTAATACATATCTGACATTTCATTGGTCAAAATTTTAAAATTTAAATAAAATAATTTTTTTTTACTCATTTGCAATACATTTTCACAATATTAAACAAGTATAAACAAAACTAGTTTAAAATAATCACATGTGTAATTTGTTACGTGGCTGACTCAGAACGAGTTGGGTATCGATTAAATCTTTTTGCAATTTTTTCTATTTTTATACCGTCATAGTTAATCGTAATCAGTAAAAATATAACGATTTGATTTTCAGAAAAAAATTATTCTTTGAAAAGAGAATATTATTTTTCCATCACATAATTTAGTAAATTATCCTCATTAAATATAAAGCGACTAAAGTAACTCTCGTCGAGGTGTGTTCCTCCAGGATAAAATACTTATTTCAGTTTGCTTTTTTAGTGCCGAATCAACCCTCGTCGAGGTATGGTTCTAATTTTGCTTTATTATTGTCAACAATATCCAAATGTCAAGATTTATGATAAATTATAAAGAACATAATGTGGAATTGCCAAAGTGACCAAGACTTAATGCGCTTAAACTTAGAGGTCTTAATAAAAGGAGGTTGATTTATTATTCTTAAAAATTGGAAGCTCGAATTTTGTAACATATTTGATTTTGTTATAACAATACAATTACTGCTTAAAAATTTATTTTGTTTATTTCTTCAGTTTTTAGATCTGTGCGTCGCACTGTGATCTACACATAAATCTTTATGTTTTGTCTTTTTTTTGTTTTGCATATTGTACTGCTGACTTTTGTGCCAACATTTATTTTTTTACCAGTTTTCTTATAAAACAAGCCAGGTAGTTTTAATGTAACAGAGATTCACAACGCTTTTCTCTAAAATAAAAAAGTAACTACTATCTGAATATATTTGCATTTAAACCTATGTTTTCGCTTTATTAAAATATTTATTTTTTCTATAGTTGATTATATAATTCATTGGTAAAACTGTGTCAAAAGCCTAGTATGTTATGGTTCAATACAGGGGTGTTTTACGTTAGCAGGCTTTAAATCTTTTGGCTGATCATATAGGTTTTAAATTAAAGTGAATTAAATCAATAAATTTCTAAAAAAAAATTTGGGATCAGAAACTCAAACAAGAGTATGAAGTTGTTTCAATAACATTTATACTTCGCAAAAGTCTAACAAAATCCATAAATAAAATTGTAAATTAAATTTCTTTAATCGTTTTATCACTTAAGAATCATATAAGCGAGTACACCAGCGACTAAAACTATTGCTATCATCAAAGACCAGTATAATATTCTATTCTTTGGAGTAGATGATGACGAGTTATCTTTTTTAGAGTTAGGATCAGTTTTTTGATCTTCAGTTGAATCAGCATTGGTTTCTTCTTGAGAATTATTTTGACTGAAAACACCCTTAGCCGTACTTGAAGTATCACCATGAGAAGCATTATCACTAGCACTATTTTGAGTATGGTCTGAAGTAAAATCGTTATTAATATCACTCTGTCCAGCTTTGTCGAAGGAATAATAAATGGCAAGAGAATTTTTGGTCGACTTATCGCTACTTTCCACTTGTTCATTATTTCCACTTTCCACTTGTTCATTATTTCCACTTTCCACTTGTTCATT
>JAPMOR010121346.1:27911-60586 GCA_026543865.1 Argiope aurantia | reverse complement strand
AACATTTAAATATTTTAAGACATAAAAGGAACATTTAAATATTTTAAGAATATAAAGATGAATTTAAATATTTTAAAAATATAAAGATGAATCCTGGTTTAAACTAAATTTCTTTCTTAAATCACGATTTCAATAAAATTTCTTTCTTAAATTAAGAATCTAAAAATAATTTCTCGAATCACGAATTTAAAAATAATCTCTGAAATCACGATTCTAAAAATAATCTAAATTCCTATGTATCAATCACAATTCTCAATACTTTCAATAGAAAATAATTCTTGAAAATGTTTGTTTCAAATAATTCAGTTATTTTTTAGAAAACTTAAAATTCTTTTTTTTTCAAATTCCCCCATGGCAGAAGTAGAAGACCGAGTATACAATGTAGTAAAAAATCAACAATATTCACATCAATAGCAAACTTAATAGACGAAGAAGCTCTTAAAGAAGTAGCAGGTAACGTAGAAAATATACTTAAAACTTCTAATAACGAATTTGGTATTAAACAAGATAGTATAGCAGAATATTTACAAGACTTCTTAGATACTAAAAATATAGAAATTGAATCGAGTGATGCTGAGTCATTTGCCAATGTTCTTGTATGGATACATGAAGAATTCTTGATGAATGATAATGTTATGTACAATAAGATAATGAATATCAAATCACCGGATTCATCTTATGATTATTTATCATCTGAGGATTGTGAGGAGTACGATGAAATTGAGCATTAAATTAATAAAATTATATTTTTTAATTTATTTTCTCATCTTATTATTTGTCAACTTATTGTACATAAAATCATCATTAATTTATTTATTATTTATTTTATTTTATTTATGTAAATAATCTCATCTTATTGATTTTATTTTATTTCTCATTCATTTTGTTAAAATATACATCTCTTTTTTTTAATGAAAAATTCTTCATCCCTTTTCATGCGCAAGGAAGATGTACCCAAAGATTATATTTTTATTAAAAAAAATAGTACAGAGAAAATGAACAAGAAATCTAAAAAGAAGTTATTTAGAGAAATGCTATACGAAAAATTAAAAAAAGAAGTTTCTTATCCTCACTTGTTAGAAATCGAGGATGTAAAATGCGAAGACTGTCTTTTCTATACAAACTTAAAAAATGTGTACAAAACTGTACCTGTTATAAAAAGATGGAAGAATAAACAAATATTTTCTGTAAATTATAAAAAGAAAGAGTACAGTATACCAGCATGTATAATAAACACAGGACTGGATCTTTTAAGACAAACCATTTTACAAATGAAGAAAGACCAGTCTGATAAAACAAGGTACTTAGAGAAAATGTTTCCGAAGATTGGGAGGTCAGCTATCAACCCACAAAAACTTTATGAATGTATTTATAAGAACCCTCCATCACCTTTTTTGTACGAATACGGTGATGTCTTCGATTTTACTTGGGATCACGAGAGAAAATGGTATCTGCCTGGTGTAATAGACGATGAACTTATGAAAGTCTTAGGGATGAATGAATTTTCACCTCCTCCTTGGTTATTTAAAATGCGGAAGATTGGTGTTCCTCCATCGTATCCTGATCTAAAAATTCCCGGGGTTAATGCTAATATCCCACCTGGGTGTAAATATGGATACGAACCCAATGGATGGGGAAGACCGTAGAGTAATTTTGTGATTGAAGATAAAGATGAATACATTTTTAATTTAGAGAATCAGTATACAGATATTAAACGTATATTAAAAGTAGATGATGATAAAGGAAAATTTGAGAAAGAAGAAGAAGATAAAGGAAAATTTAAGAAAGAAGAAAAAGATAAAGGAAAATTTAAGAAAGAAGAAGAAAATAACAAAAAAATTAAGAAAGAAGAAGAAGATAAAGGAAAATCTATTAGAATGGATATTAATAAAAAATTCAAGAAAGAATATGATAATGAAAAATCTACTAAAGAATATGATAATGGAAAATCTAATAGAATGGATGTTAATAAGAAATATAATAGAATGCAAATTAATGAAAAAATTTTGAAGGAAGGCGATCGTGAAATTAAAAAAGTTAAAATTATCGATACCTTTTCTGTAGAAAGTACAAAGAATGACTCAAATCAAATAGAAGAAAAACCTGTAGATATAAAAGAATCAACGAAGAAGAAAAAAGATGCAAAATCAAAACTTAGACAAAAATTCTAATTCGATTGATGAGTCATAAAAATTTAATATAAAAAATTAAAATATCAATTTTTATGCAATTTTACATAAAAAATAATTAGAAATTTATGCAAATGGAGAAGTACAAATTTCTTGAGAAATTAGGACGAGGTTCACATGGTACAGTATATCTATTAGATGTAACTAATAAGACTAGCAAGGTAGTATGCAAATCTGTAGTCGAAAAACATCTAAAACATGCACAAAAAGAGGTATTAATATTAAGTAAACTATGTTACAAGAGAATAATCAAACTCGAAGAATTTATTCAAACAAAGGGATCAAGCTTTATAATTTTAGAATACGCCAATCGTGGAACTTTAGATACAGTAATATAATTTTTTATTCATAAAAATAGAAAAGCTACTGATTTTTTAATATGGTCGATATTCTCACAAATATCTGAAGGTCTTGAATATCTACACAGTAAGAATATCATACATAGAGATATCAAACCGAGTAACATACTTATTAACTCGATTCATTCCAGTAATAACGAAGAAATACTCGAGTTTAAGATATGCGACTTCAGTCTTTCGTATCAGTTGAGTGACGAAGAAGAGTATATAGAAAGTTCTATAGTTGGGACACCTTTTTATATGGCACCAGAAATAGTTTCAAAAGTCAAATATAATAATACAGTTGACATATGGGGACTTGGCGTTACAATGTATGAAGTTAGTTGTTTAAGTAAACCTTTTAAAGGTGAGAACCGTACAGATTTATACAAACAGATCAAGAAAACAAATGTTAAAAAAGGATTTATACACGATAAAATATTAGAAGAATTGGTACTGAATTGTTTATCAAAGACAAATAGACCCACGTCATCTGAAATAATAAACAATAGCTGTGTTACATTACATCTTGCTATGCTAGATATCAAAATTAAAGATATTAAAATTGATGAACTAGAAAACAAATTAAAAAATCTAGAAGATAAATTAAACTGGCCACCTACGCCAAATAAATAATTTAATACAAAATAATAATTAAAAATATTTTATTATAGTACACAATTACATTAAATGTCATGACAAATTCTTATGTTAGTAAACTGATCAATAAAATTATCACCAATGAAACAAGTTTCAATGACTTTATAAAGAACATTTTTTAAACAAACATGATGATCGAAGAATTTTTTGCAGGGATTACAAAGATCTTTACAGATTTCACATCAGCAATGTATACATTGCTATTTGTAATTACAGTGGTGATCATTATTCTCGCTGTAGTTATGCTTTCTAGACCAACAGAAGGAGACAGTTTTGAAAGAAGGCTGCGTGAGGATAGATTGCTGAGAGAGGAGGACGAAAGACTAAGAAGAGAAATTAGAGAAAGAGAAGAACGTGAAGAGAAAGAAAAAAAGGAAAAAGCTGAAAAAGAAAAAAACGTAGGAAAATAATGAATTAAAAATTGTATTTTTTGAAAATAGTAGCAAATGTTGCACCAGTTTTTACACCGGCTCGTCAGTATTTTTGTAAGTTGGCTCATAACAAGGATCTTCCTTAATTTCAGAATCAGTGAGCTGTTCAAACAAGCCAGATTCTTTAATAATTTCTACCATGTCATTGAATAAATGTTCTACATCAGTCGATATGTATAATCTACCAATATCCTGCAATAGATATTCATAAATATTAATTGTCTGTCTACATACAACTCTACCTTTCTGTTTTCTTTTTTTTAAATGCGGATCAGGAAACAAAATAAAAATTTTTTCTAAAGATTTCTTCATAAATATATTTGGTAAGAAAAGAAGAGCATTTGTCTTCATTATAGATACATTAACAAGACTTTTTTCATTAATTTTAGCTTTTACGTATTCATAGACCTTATGCCGAATTTCAAGACCTAGTACGTTAATACTTTCATTCTTTGACAATTCCATAATAAATTTACCATATCCACATCCAATATCCAGATAAGAAGGACATCTGCCATTTATAAAATATTCTTTCCAGTCTATTTTATCAGGAGAGACTGGTATTGTGATATCAATATCTTTAAAAGGATTGGATTGTGCACACTGTCTATAATTTCTTTTTGATATTTTTTCTGACATACCCTTTAAAATAAAAAAATTCCAAATTAATTTTTTAATGTTTTTGTATAAAATCATCGCAACATAAAGACTGCTGAATTTCGACACAAGTTCCGTCAACTAAAAATCCTGACCGTAATAAGAATTTGGAGTGTCAATCTGAATATTCACCACGTCGATTCCATATTTTTCAGTTACAATTTTCTGTATTCGTTTTAGAAGAGTTTCGTAATCATTTATTAAAAGATCATCTGCCAATACTTTGATCATTATTGCATTTCTATTGGTGGATAATGCCCACATATAAATTTCAAGTATTTTATAAATATTTTCCATCTCGATAATATCATTTTTAACATCTTCAATTAAAATATCTTTGGGAGTTCCTTCTGCTAAAATATAGAAACCATCTCTGATTATGTATATGGTAGGATCAAGAACAATTAAAGAAAATGAAACAGTACAAAGCACATCAAAAATTATTCTATTAGGATAGAAATAAGTAAATATTCCTGCTATAATAACACCAACTGATTGGATAAGATCACCTATTATGTGAATATACGCAGCCCGTATATTTAAATTTTTGTGCTTAAGTTGGTGATTGTAGTCATCATAATGAAGAACGTAAATTGCAAGAAGATTCACGAAAAACCAACGACCGCTATTCCAAAAAACATACCTCCATCAATTTCTTTAGGATGAACTACTTTATGAATAGATTCTATTAGTAAATATCCTACAGCTATCCATATAAGACCTATAGAAATTAGGGATCCTATTATTTCAATTCTATGGTACCCTAAAGTCATTTTAGAATTTGCCATCTTTTTTGACCAATGTAAAGCTTCGAGACTTACGGCGAATCCTATAATATCAACAAGAAGATGTAAAGAATCTGCCAATAATGACAAACTATTCGTTTTGTAATGTCCCCATAACTCTAACATCATAAATATTCCTATTATAAATGACACCTTAATAATTTTTGAAATGTCTGCATCATTTGAGCAAGTGAGGTGTGTACATGTACTGAGTGTTTTTTATCATTCATTTGTTTTTAAATTAAAATTTTATTTAAAACTTTCTCAAACGTTTATTTTGTAGATCATAATAAAAGTTTGGGATTTAAGTGAAACATATTAAATAGTGATAAATTCGCAATACTTTCAACCATTGGTGTATATTTAAATCTAAAACAAAAGCTTATTTTTGACATTTTTTTGATGTAAAAAATAAAATAAATGCAAAATTTTTTAACAAACGCAATTTAATTTGACAATTTAATTATCAATACAGACAAATTTCAATCTATTTGTATTGATAAATAAATTTCGTTGTATTATTAGCTGAAGAGCTATTGAATATTCCCAGCTTCAATATCACGTAAAAAATGGAAATAACCACGACTACAACGATAATACCCACAATAATTCTTTTAATCCTTGAAGCTCTAATCTGGTAATCTAAGGCTTGTTCTAAATCCATATTGGCAGGCACAACATTTTCATGCGCAGTCGTTATATCCTCAGATATTTTATCTACAACATCTGTCTGTTTGTGTATAGCTTCATTTAATATACGCATCATTTCTATAAGCTCTTGAATCATAACAGCTATTTTTTTTTATATTTGTTTTTCGTTTTTCTGCTTCTTCTAAGATTCCTTTTGCTGAATTTGCTCCAAGTGCAAACGCAGAAGCAAGTTGTGCTTCTCCTTTATCTTCGGAAATGCACTCATCAAGTTCTTTTTCATTGGCACCCGGTTTAGCAATAACGTACTGAAGTTTAAATTTTCTTCTTCTTCTTTTTTATGTCTATATTGCGCATCTCTATATTCATTAATAGCATTAGCCAAAGCTTTCGTCTGTGCATGCAGATGTATTTTTTTTGTTTTTAATTCAAAATTATTTGTACGTTCTTCTTCATTTGCAACCGAAGCAGTTGACTCACTTAATCTATCTTTTAGTTCATTTGAGAGTTTTCTAAATCTATTATTAATAACTTCAATTTGGTTATTAACCATTTTTTCAGGTTTATTATTCAAAATTCCGTTATTTTTTTGTGAACTCAGATGCTCAAAACTTGCAGTATACGATCTCAATAAATTGACGTCCTCGAAATATCTTTTTGATGTTTTAAGAAACTCTCTCATAAATCTATATAAGAAATTAAATTTTATTAATTATGTGCACCAAAAGGGGCATGGCAAAACTAATAGGTGCACATTTATCAATAAGCAAAGGGATTGATAAAATCCAGAAACAAATGGAATCTATTGGTGCAAAATGTTGTGCAATTTTTCTTAAAAATCAGAAGAGATACTCGTTGACTCCACTCAAGGAAAAAGTCATAACGGGGTTCAAAAAGAGTACTCTTATGCCCGATCTTATTGTTCCACATGTGTCTTACTTAATTAATCTGGGGAATCCGGAAAACATCGAAAATTCTTATTTATGTTTAATAGATGATTTGAACAGATGTAACGACCTCGGGATTAAGTTTTACAACATGCATCCTGGTAGTGATGTAACTAAAATGGGTAAGAAGTGTCTAGATTATATAGCCAAACAACTCAACAAAGCTTTGGAAGAAGTTCCTAATGTAATTATCCTACTAGAAAATATGGCTGGCCAGGGGAATGTAGTGTGTCATAAGTTCGAAGATCTAATATATATTATTGATCAGATAAATCTCAAAGATAGGATTGGTGTATGTCTAGATATTTGCCATATGTTTGCTGCTGGATACGATATTAGGACAGAAGAGAAGTTCGAGAAAGTAATGAAACATTTTAATGACGTGATCGGGTTCAAATTTCTTAGAGCTGTTCATTTGAATGATAGTCAAGAAGATTTAGGATCACGTAAAGATAGACATGAGCATATTGGTAAAGGGAAAATAGGAATTGAAGCTTTTAAGTTTATTATGAATAGTGATATATTTGAAGATATTCCTTTAATATTAGAAACACCAAATGTAGATGTGTATGCTAACGAGATAGAAATGCTTGGTTTCTTAGAGAAATAAATTAGTTTGAATTTAGATAAGTTAATTCAAAGACTTATTTATTTTTAATCAACAGTTTTGACTAAGTACGTCAAGATGTATGAATTGTATTTAAAATATATTTGTTTTCAGTTACAAAATTATGTATATATTTTAGGACTAAAAGCTTATTTATTTTAATTTACAGTTACAAATTTATGTATATAATTTAGGACTAAAAGCTTATTTATTTTAATTTACAGTTATAAATTTATGTATATATTTTAGGACTAAAGCTTATTTATTTTTTTAATGTACATCTAATAATCATCATCGTCATATCTTCTCTTTCTCCAATTAAACCAATTATTCTTAAAAGCTTTGTATGAAATATAACAACCTAGAATGAATAGACAAAGAAAGATCACAGCTCTCCAAAACTGTTTCCTCTTAACAGTTTCCTTTTGTACTTCAAAGTCTTTTCGAGTTCTTCATTGGATTTTATCATATTTTCTTCTGTCTCTAATATGCCATCAGTAAAATTATCTACAGTGGCTGATTGTTCATAAATTAAATCGGAAACCATCTTAGTAATTGCAGTGACTTCTTCTGACAATTCATTAATCCGTTTAATTTCTTCCTGTCGTCTAACTGCTTCATCCAATTTAATCTTCTTAGAGGCATCTCCCAATGAGAAATATGAATGAACTTTACTTCCTGATCCAGGACTGTTTATATATTCATCTATCTGTTCATCTGTAGCTTCTACATTGGCAGTTCTAAACAAAAATTTCGTTCTGTTCCCTTCATTCTTCTTAAAAACAAAGTTATACTCTCTAAACAGATTGGTCAGAGCTATTAATTTCTTAGAATGGCCATTAACATGCCATTCAATTATTTCTTTCTCTTTCTTAGTATTGACAATCTTAATCAAATAAGATAATTTAAATATTTTCTCTTTAGTCGACTGGCTCAAGTTTTTAAATTTATTCCCAATTTCTTGTATATTTTTTAAAAACATTTTTTCTTCTTTCTTGTCTAACACAGATGTACTAAGTTTCCTAGTAAGTGTCTTGTACTGGTCTGCATACTCTTCTAGTGAAGATAAGTTTTCGTTTATTCTTTTTGATATTGATGAAAGTCTGTCCATCTACCCCTTGTTTATTCAAAAATTGTTAAATTAGCAAATTTCTCCTTTTTTAATAAAAATTAGAAATACATCAAATGGTCTAAGTAGGAGAATATTTCATGAAATATAAAATGATGGAAAATACTCTTGAAATATTAAAATTACTGGAACTATATTGTTTATAAAAATGATAAAAATATTGGAATTATATTTTTTGAAAAATATTTTTTTAATTTTTTTTTGTATAAATTAAAATTTTTTTACTACCCCCAAGACAACCGAAAGTTTTTGTTAAGGGATTTCCCTTGGGAAGGTCTGAGGGGAACGAGGCCGAAATGACATTTAGTCAGTCCTAAAGAACTAGTTTAATAGAAATTCACTTTTTACTTGACTGAAATGGTATGATTGTAATTAAGTTTGGAAAATACTAGTTGTTCCGTTTGTAAGTAGTCAAACTCGAAAGGCAGTGGGGTTCCACTGTAACAGAATTCAGACTACTCCTTGGCAGTCTTTTTTAATTTAATATTTTTAAAGGAAAAAATTCTTTCTTACCATCAATAGATTGAAGTTTATTAAATTTGATTTTTAAAGTAAAAAAATTTCAAATTTGTAGCTTTTTCATAAAATCAATTTTTAATTAAACACCTAGTATATATATTTTATACACTGTCGTATATTTTTTATATCCATGATTACTTAATATTTCCACTTTCAATCTGTCAACCTCAACTTTCTCAAACTTAAATACTTGACAATTTTCCTTAGAAATATCCTACTCGAATATTCCAATATCAAATTCTTGATCTCCATTATACCCACGTAATCTAAATTTCTTAACGGCACTCTTCTTGTTATCAGTCTCAGGATGAAATAAATAAAAATTATCAAATTTTCTTAAACTAGAAAACTTCAAAATAAAATTATTTTCATCTCCTTTGAGACTAAGACAATCTCCTGGTACTGTATTATCCCCTAATATGATATTAGGATCATTAAATTTTCTCATACCAATTAGTCCATATTTATAAATATTATCTGTATTTACTTCCACAGAAGAACCTTGTTCTATCTTACAAATGTTAATTATATGTTCGGTGGTTGATAATTTAATATTCTCTTGTTTTAAAATATCAATTTCTTTAACAAGATCTTCTAATTTATTATCATTCTCAGGTTTGTTTGTATTACTAAGTACTAACAAATAAATAATAATTAGATAAGGAAATACAATATATAAGTAAGAGAGAAATCTCCCTAACCTCTTGTTTTTATTTACAGGGGTGTTTATAAACAAAGAATCATCTTCATCATTTATATCTATTCCATCATTTATATCTGCTCCATCATTTGTATTTAGATCGTAATTATCCATATCTACTTCGAAATCATCTTTATTGATGTTAAATCTAGCATCTTGGTATATATTATACTTACTTGATTCTATTTCTGAATGATTTGATCTTCTTTCGGGTGTGCTTGTTATTTTCAGTCTTTCTTTCCTGTTCATTTTATTTACCCTTTATAAATAAAAAATAAATTCATGCATAAAAGATAAGATTTAATTTGTAACGGAATCTAACAAGAAAATTTAAAGATCCTAGAATGATTTACTTATACAATCTTTCTAGGTAGTTTAGAAATGATTCTAAATTTTTTATCGTTTCTAGTCCATCCAGGAAGAAAAAAAACGAAAAATTCAAGATTACTTTCAATAACTTAATCATTGTTCGATACAGTAAACCCCGGAAAAATAAAATATTTGAGAAGGTTTGAATTTAGCTAAGGTTAGAAAAAAGAAAAGGTTTAGTTTACCTTTAAGCTTGCAAAACTTGAATAAAATATTTAAAAATTCATCAACCTTTTCTACCCACGACTCCAGTCTCATTTAAGATTTAGTATGATTTTTTTTTATTACGAAATACAAAGTTTAACCCCAAAAATGGCAAAACATGATTCAAACAAAATAACCCGTCTAGCAATAGTAAACTATGAACTCTGTAAACCCAAAGAATGCAATTTTGAGTGTAAGAAAGCATGTCCTGTAAACAAAACTGGAAAAGAATGTATAACTGTTGATACTAAATCTCATATCTCAGAAAACTTGTGTATTGGATGTGGGGCTTGTCAGAAAAAATGTCCCTTTAAGGCTATCACCATAGTAAATCTTCCTACTAGTCTGAACAAAGATATATCACATAGATACTCAGCAAATGGATTCAAACTTCATAGACTTCCCGTACCTAAGTATGGTAAAGTACTTGGATTAGTTGGTACTAATGGTATAGGAAAAAGTACTGCTTTAAAAATGTTATCTGGGAATCTGAAACCAAACTTGGGTAAATTTGATGTTACACCTGATTGGGGTGCTATCTTAAATAACTACAAAGGATCTGAATTACACGGGTTCTTTACTAAAATACTTGAAGGATCTATCAAAGCTGTTTCTAAGATACAATATATAGACAGAATGCCAAAATTTTTAAAAGGTAAATTTAAGGAAGAAATTGAATCTGGTAAAATGTCTCTTACTATACAGGATGTATTAAAAAAAGCTGATGAGAAGAATAAGATGGAATATTATGTTGATAAACTGGCTCTTAAAGATTTACTTTCAAGAAATCTTGATCAGTTGAGTGGAGGAGAATTGCAAAGATTTTGTATAGCGAATGCTTGTATGCAAGAAGGTAATGTTTATATATTTGACGAGCCATCGAGTTATTTAGATGTCAAACAAAGATTGGCAGCAGCACGGGAAATACGAAATTTATGTGGCGAAAATAAATACTTTATTGTTGTTGAACATGATCTTGCTATTTTGGATTTGATGTGTGATTTTGGATGTGTACTGTATGGTCAGCCTGGTGTTTATGGGGTAATCAGTTCGCCATTCGTTATCAAATCTGCCATTAATATTTTCTTGGATGGATTTTTACCAGCAGAGAATATGAGGTTTAGAACTACCGAGCTAAAATTTAATATATCAGAAACACTTGATAGTATAATATCAACAAGAAATCAGTATCACTACCCAGATCTAAAGAAAACATATGCAAATTTTGAGTTGAATGTTCAAGGAGGTCATTTCTCTGACTCAGAGATTATAGTATTCTTAGGTGAGAATGGTATGGGAAAGACAACACTTGTTGGATTGATTTCCGGGCTTATAAAATCGGATAATGAAGAATAATTTGGATGTTTATCTTACATTCTTAAACCACAGAAGATTTTGCCTAAGTTTAAAGGTTCAGTTCGTGATCTGTTCATGTCGAAAATCAGATCATCGTTCGTAGATGCAAATTTCCAAAATGAAGTCATCAAACCACTTGACATTCCTTATTTTTATGACCAACAGGTTGAGAATTTAAGTGGAGGAGAGTTACAAAGAATAGCCATAGCTATATGTTTAGGTAAAGATGTCAATTTATATTTACTAGATGAACCTTCTGCTTTCCTCGATCCAGATCAGCGTATTGCCATATCAAAAGTTATAAAACGATTTATCTATGGCAAAAAGAGAACAGCTTTTATAGTTGAGCACGATCTTATAGTAGGAACTTATTTAGCTGATAAAGTTTTTGTTTTTGAAGGTAAACCTGCTGTTAAGAGTATTTCTCATAAACCTATGGATTTACATAGTGGAATGAATATTTTTTTAAAGAATCTTGATATTACATTTAGAAGGGATTCTTCTAATTTTAGACCTAGAGTTAATAAGCCGAATTCTGTTAAAGATAGAACACAGAAAGAGGAGAACAAATATTTTTTCTGATATTAAACACGTTGGTAGTGTTTTTTTTAAAAAAAATTTCTGTCTTATATATAACATATCCCATTATACAATATGACCTTCCTTTTTTTATTTTCTTTATTTTTATTCTAAGACACTTATAAATTATATCCTCCTTATATAATATGACCTTCCTTTTCAAATATAACCTCTTCAATATTAGACATTTGAAAATTTACCCCTTTCAAATAAAATGTCTAAATTTTATTGTTCAAACAGAATTCTAAAAAAGGATGATACATTTTTAATCTATACAAACATACCTACTGACTGTATATACGACATACACTCTTTTATAATCGAATATACAAAATTATCATCATCTGTAAATATAATATGCAAAGATATACCCGACGATATAAAGAAAAAGATGATTAGTAGATACAAATCTGACATCAACTTATCAAACATATCGAAAAGAATTTGGATATTTATTTAGGTGGTAGTGAACCAAATACTGAGGAAGAGTTAGTTTTAGAAAAACAAAAGATTTCCGAAAATATTCCTTCTGAAGATAAAACTGTTCAGTTACCTGACAAATATATCTTCCCTACACAGAATGTTAATATAAACACTTTATAGATGGATATATCAAAACGTGGAATATATTTTTTAGCATCTAAAAAATTGAATATCCAAGTTAGCTCTAAGAAATGTAAGTCTAGTACAGACATTGAAGATTCTAAGTACTGCAAATGTGGTGCTGTCCTTAAATACACATTTATACCCAACACTTGATCCAGAAATACTAGGAAGTCTTTTTTTAGATACTTGTATATTTTTACATATGAACCCAACGAAATACCAATTTAATTGCGAATCTTGTTTTACAAATTACGAGAGTCATAAGATCGGACTGAATACCAAGTTGAGGATGGATTGCTGGAAATGCAATAATTCTTTATCATTTTGTATAAAAAAGATAATTTATTTAGAGAAAAAGAATCAACTTTTTAAGATCGGATCAGAGTTACCTGATAATGGTGCTTGTAAACATGATAAGAAGTCGTATAGATGGTTTAGATTTCCTTGTTGTAAATCTGTTTATCCTTGTGATATATGTCATGATGACGAAAATAGTCATCAAGCTCAGTTGGCTAATAATATGGTATGTGGGTTTTGTTCTAAAGAGCAGAGTGTTAAATATGAATGTGCTTGTGGAATGGATCTTTAAAAAAGTACAAAATTCTGGGAAGGAGGAAAAGGATCGAGAAATAAAGCCACTATGAGCAAGAAAGTTTAAAAAAAATATACCAAAATAAATATTTTATAAAAATATTAAATCTTTACTTATAGACAACATAATAAATATTTAAAAAATATTTTATAAAATATTAAAAAAAATAATAAATCTTTACTTATAGACAACGTAACATATATTTTAAATATTTTATAAAACTTTTATAAATATTTAAAAATTCTATTTCGTTACTGTTAATACATAAGCTATAGGTAATTTTATAGTAGAGAATGACACAACAAATAAATGGATTTGTTTATTAAATTAATTTATTAACATCTAGTCATTAAATTTGACATTCTCTTTAATTTTATCCAGTATTTTTTCTGATTTAATTAATTTAAAACTCTTTTCAATATCTTCTTCAGGAATGAAATTAATAATCTGAAGATATTTTCTTTCTCTAATCAATTTTTGAATATCTTTATTAAAATCGCAACGTAAGAATTCAGAAAAACGTTTTTAAACTTTTCTGTATCATAAAATTTGATAATTCTTTCTTGATTAGTGCTATATCCTATTAAAAATGAAGAACTCATAATATGTCCCAAATATTTGTTACGTTCCAATGGGATATAAATTTCTAAAAGATCAGAAAAGTTTACATTAAAATAATCGATAGAACCATCTGTCCATGTAGTAAGAAGAGTTTTTCTGTATACGTACACAGTATGATCGGATAAATATCCATTCATAATTAGATATATAAACATTTTTAAGTATTTAGTATCTATTGGTTCGTATTTTTCTATCATTTCACTTTCAAAAAAAATCTTTAAAATTTTCTGGTTCTTTTTTTAGTATAGAGACTTCATCAGCTAAGATGCTCCCTGAATAAATCATCAGAAGATTTTTATTACATTTTATATTAAAATAATCTTCTGTATATAATACTCTGTTAATTAAGTATTTAACTAGATGTATATCATTAGTTTGAGTATCTTTTAGTTTAAAACTATCTTTCATTTCGTATTTATCATATACTTCTACGTTATCTTGATTTTTTACTATAGTGTAATTAATCTCTTGTGAATTTCTACTACATCTGTAAGAGTACAATTTTTCAGTAGCTTTGTCACATTCATATTCTAAAAATAATACTTCAAATAATAAAATCAGGATAGGTGGGATTAATTTGAAATCTATTAATTCAAAAAACTTTTCAATGTTTTGTGTATTAATGGGAAGTAAAATATCAGAATGTAGTAAAGAAAAGGGGTAAAAAAGGGGAAATGAAGAAAATTTTTAACAAATAAAACAAAAATCGAAATTTCCATATTAATTTAAAGATTTTTTATATATTTTAACTTAAAAATTTTTTAAATTAATTTGTTAACTCAAAAAAGTTTAATAAATTGTAATTAATTCTTTTTATAATATACGGGGACATTATTAATTGATTTGTAACCTATTGATTTTAAAATATAAGAAGAAATTATTAATTAAATCTTAACCTATTGATTTTAAAATATAAGAAGACATTATTAATTAAATCTTAACCTATTTTAAAATATAAGAAGACAATGATAAATACAATTTATTTATTATCAAACCAATATAGAACTACAGAAGAACATGTTAGAACCAAACAGACATAAAAATAATATTTAAATCTCTGCTTGACATCCGACTTCTTGTATATAGAAAGACAGGATAGAGAAATATGTATAAGTGAAGATACAAACATATTAAAACTAAATATAAAATTCTTATGTGGATGTGTATTAAACTCAGTGTAAAGGATAATCTTAATAGAAGTAGAAAGAGAAAACGAAATGGCGAAAAATAAATAAGAAAGACTGAGGGAATCAACTACATATAACAAAAAAAGACTAGCATTTGTACAAAGAGTAATAGCTATAGAAAGATGAAATCTGTACTCGTCACTTACAGGAATCTTAGCCAGAAGGTAACAAATAAGAGCTGAGCATATTTTTGCTATTCCATCTATATAGCCATGCATAACAAGTTCCTTCTTTTTAAGTTCAATATCTTCTTCAGATTTGTCAAGTTTAGTAACACCTAGTAGGATAAAGAAATTTATCAAGAGTTTTGACAAAAATCTGAAAGGCGTCAGAATTAAAAAAAATATATTTCGTAACGCGACTTCTTCCACATCTACGTCGTTCTATAAAAACATTCGCGGAAAAAAATGATAAACAAATTACTAAAATATTTGCTGTTATACTTAGTAGACACAAACTCATTATACCAAAATCTGTTACTAAACTAAAATTATCCTGTAACTCTCTGGCTATAGATACTTTATCTTTAGGCTGGTTATCATTATCTATTAATAAAGCTGATAGAAGAGCACATACGAGTGTAAATGTCGAAATATTCAGATTAAGAAAATAACTCTTAGTGCTTATAAAGATATCTGGACCTATCCATGAAGAAAATACACTTGCTGTACATTTAAGTATGGTAATCTCGCTCATTAATTCTTTATTTTTGTGCTTATCTGTCCCAAAATTGCTTACCACAACAGATTTGAGCACAGAATTCAGAGCTGTAGATGACCCGTGCAAGGAAGAAATAATCTTCCCAATTAAAAAGTCCCGATCGCTCATAATCATTAATAAATAATAAGCTACGATTTCTATAGATGTATCGATAAATAAAGATAGCTTGTTACCAAAAACGAAATCAGTGCAACGATCAACGAACTTACAAAAAAATATACATTCAATGTATTGTAAATCTCTTTGTTCTTGAACTTCTTTACATCTATTAGATACGGAACTAAGAATGGGGAAAATGGTGTGAAGGATTTTAGACCGTAGAATAAATAAATTGCGATCTTTTGGGACATTTAATAAAAGGGGTGATCAAATAAAAAAAAAGTTGGTAGAAATTAGGGAAAATTTAATTAAGTTAAAAGTAGTTACATGTTATAAAAAGTTTAATATGTGAAAAATAAATTTAAAAAAGGAAGAAGATTATCCAATATAAATGGTCTAATTAAAAAGTAGAAGATCATCTAATATAAATTTTTAAAAAGTAAGAAGATTACCAATATAAATGGAGGATGAATTGATATAAAACAATAAAATTTGATAGAGATAGATGATATTAGCTCATTCACATAAGAAATGATAATTTATTGGCACAAGATCATTCGTGTATTAATAAAATATAAAAAAAACATTTGGCATATAAAAATCAATGAATCATTTTTTTAAAAATCTCTTTTTATTTATTCCTTAAAGTACTTTACCATTCAAATCAATTTTAGAATTATTACACTGCTCCTTTAATATCTTAACCAGATCCGTATGTGACTTATCCCCCTGTAACAAAATACTACCATCTTCATTAACTGACCCACCACATGCTAATTTCTTTTTAAGTAGTTGTACTAGTTTACTAAGTTCTTCTTCATTCATATCAGGTATGTTACTTATTTTAGTTACTTTTTTGTTTCTAACTTGTTGTATCTTGATACGTATTATGCAGTTTTCTTCTTGGACTATATCATTTTGCATGTATTTGTTCTGGGTTATAAACTAAAAATTTTTATTCGGAATTTTGTGATTTCAAAATTTCTTGTTCAATTTTGTGTTTGACCAAACATTTATTAAACTCAGTTTTAAGATTTTCTTTATGTTTTGGAAAAATATAAAAAGATAATTTAGTTGGGTAAACAGCTTCATAGAAGACTAAATTATTTGGATCGGATATTCCAACACTTTCGAAATCAAATTTCTCGTTCTTCCCTGATTTATCAAGAACTCAAAATATTTTCCTGACCATATTGTGTAAAAACGATCTAGCACGGATATCTAAATACATAAAATTGTCGTCTTCAATTATTTGACAGACATCTATTGTCCTTTCATACCTTGCATTTTCATCACTGTGTTTTGATAAATTATAAAAAATTTTCATGTTTTTTATTGTTTCACACATCTCTTGCATTTTTCCTATATCGTAATATTCTTTACAAAAGTAGTATCTATATTTCCTTTGTATACAAGTAAACCTAGCACTGAAATCATCCTCGACAGGAGCCCATCCTAGAATTCGTATATTGTTTGGTAAATAATTGTTTAAAATTTTTTCATAATTAAATTCCATAGAATCTTCCGGAATTAAATTATAACGGTTAGAAGAAAAAAGAACTCGCGATTTTACAGATAGAGAAGCTATCCTTCCCACTGCTGATACCCCAGAATCAGTCTTTCCCGCATAAGTTATTTTCTCACCCAGGGTGGACATCAATAATGCATTTCGTATATGATTTCCAATAGTATTCCCATACTTAAACTCAGCCAATCCACTGTACTCACTTCCATCATACGAAATTTTCAGTGCTATATTTCTGTAACTAATAGAATCAATCTTCTTAAATTTCCTATGTGGTCTATAAATTAAAGAAATAAGCTCATCTTTACTCAAAGATTTCAAATAATCAAGATAGTTATTTTTCATAGGTGGGTTATATTTTTAATCATCTTAGAAAAATAGTTTTTTTTCAAAGTCAGTTAAATTTTTTAAAAAATAATTTATTCTTTCAAAGTTCGGTTAAAATTTTTAAAAAATAATTTATTCTCTCAAAGACTGAATGACATCCATAATTATCTCCTTAGCATTTGGAGTAAGTATATCCTTCTTGTTAGATGGATCAACGTATCCAATCTTATTTAAGTTATCAAAAATACTTGTCATAAACATTTCGTCAGATTTTACAAATTTACTTGGTCTTCTGCCTCTATTTTTATAATTACCAAATTCTACGCATGCTTCTTCAACAGTCATTCCTCCCTTCTTAGCTATAAGATTAATTATAGCAGCCATACGTGCATGATACCAATCATCAGATATAGGGCTATTTTCTTTACCAGTGCTGGTTTTTAATATATCGTAGTCTTTTGGCATAACTGTCTCTGAATTGTTCTGTAAACGTTTCTTTAAGATGTTTACAAAATCAGTTGTTTTTACTGTGAAGATTTCGTCCATTTGAGGGTAAAAAATTTTTAAATAAAACATTAAAATTTCAAGAATAATCCAAGAGAATATTTAAATATTGGAAGAATGATTCAAATTTGGAAGAATATTATAAGAAAATATAACTTGATGATAATTATGAAAATATTTATTCTTCCTTTCTTCTCTTCTTCTCAGAAACAACTTCAGCAACTTCTTTCTTAGCAAATAAGGTGTTAAGCTCCAAAGGTCTTAAAATTTCTCTTCCGAAGATGTATCTACGGTATAAAGGACTTAGAATCATATTTCTAATAGGAACAGTACCAGAAATGAGAATTGGCTGAATAACATTCCATTTGAAATGTAATACTAAAACAATAAGTCCCTGCATTAAAGTACTTTTATGTGTCTTGTTCAATTCTTTCAGGTCATATTCGGAATAAGAAATTTCAATTTCTTCTTTTACATCAGTATTCTCTTGAAACAACCCAGCCTCTTTCTTGATCTTCAATTTTCTCTGATCGTTTACACTAGCTATTCTCTTTTTAATTATGAAATAAAAAGCTATTTGTAATAAATTACTTACCATATAGATTATCCTTAATGTCATAAGCACCTTTGGTTCCAAAAAATATGGCTTCTTAGATATTTGCATTGTTAATATTGACAACCCAAAGTTGATAAATTGGTCTATTGTACTTAATGGTAAACTCATTTAAGTGGTCAGAAAAAAAATATTATAAACTTAGCATAAAAATTATAATAAAAATAGGAACTCTTTAAAAAAATTCAAGACGTCTAATGACTTAATCTTATTAATTAATATATTCTACCAATCATATTTCTAACAATGTATTGATCTATAAGATTGTTAGATATTCTTCCTTTTAATAAAATTAAATTAAAAATTGTTTCGGATGCTAATAATGTGGCTAATGTACCAAGCTTCTTGTAAATTTAGCAAAGCAGGGACTATACCAATATTCGATAACAAGGTAGTGATAGTGGATTCTATGAAGCATTCTAATAAATTAGTTTTACCAAAAGGAAATATAAAAAAAAACATGAGACTGATGTAGAAGCAGCGTTAAGGGAGACAATTGAGGAGTCGGGAGCAAAAGGTAGATTAAAAATGTCTGAGATATTCACACATAATAGTGTAAAATATTTTATACTGGATGTCGATAAATTAGAAAATGATTATAAAGAATATGGGAAGAGGAAACGACATCTTCTGACGTTTGATGAAGTAAAACATAGTAAAATGATCAAGAAGGGTCTTAAAAAGATAATTGCTTCTTTAGAGAATAAGGTTAATAATTAAATAATTTATTTAAGATATTGTAGTGGTGTATTGTCAAGTAAAACAAAAAATTAATTTCTTTTTTTTCTTTGAGGTGTAATAAATATCCAGGAGAAAGATCTCCACAACATTTACAATCAGAAACTTCTTTAGGTTCTATTTTATTATCAACAATATCTATCATTATATTTTTATCGACCAAATCATTAATAAAAGGAGTTCCGATGAAATCGAAACCGATCAAATTTATTTTTTGAAAATCTTCTGAAGTTTTTGGGTCGCAAAATTTGAATTTATCTCCGTTTTTACTAGTACAAAAATCTTTTGCATCATAATCCTGATAGTAATCTGGTTCTAAAATATCAATAAATTTTAAGTATTCCTCCTTACTAATGCCCATGTATCCCCTTTTACTCATTATAACTCGTTCTTTGTTCTTTTTCTTATCAGATTTAAACAGTAAATATATTTTTTTTATTTTCTCTAATATTACACAAATTTCTCAAATTTATTTGCTTGTGATAGAAAATCGAGTCTTTGTATACAAAATCGTCTATAAAGAGGATAACGTCTTTCTGTAAAGAATCTGATACATCATCAGTGCAAATATTGGGAATAGCACCAGTGCGTGTGGATATAATATATTTAGACATTGGGGTTATTTTGATTAAGAAAATATTTTCAAGTCAGATCTAAAACTAGAAAATCATTTTTTCTTTCCTATCCTTAATTAAATATGTTAACATTTAATTTCAAGATAATTTAACAACATTTAGATTTTCTTGAGCTCCTGTTATTCTTTCCTATCCTTAATTAAATATGTTACCAATTAATTTCAAGATAATTTAACAACATTTAGATTTTTTATCTCCTGTTTATTTATTTTATAAGTAACTGTATCTTATTCACTTTAAAGAATTATTGTATCTTCTAAAAAATTTGTAATACAATTTCTACTGATCGTTTCAAACATAAATTAAATTTTAAATTTTAATCAGTAAACCTGTCAATTCGTTAAATTTTATACAAAGAAATATTTTAAATTTTAAAAAACACAATTCTAAAGTATTTAGTGTTCAAAAAATTTAATTTAACTGGGTTCAACCTTTAAATTGGTTCAAAATAAATTCTTTCTGGCGCTTTGTAAATCTTATTCGATTTAAATTTAAACAATTCGTTAAAAATATCGAAATTATATTTTTTACCAATTCTTTCCTTGTTCCTATTTTTGATATCAAACCCGTGAAGCTTGTGCTTAGAGCCACCCATTTCTTCCTTAGATAAAAGATCTTTCTGTGGTCGGTAGTCGTGTAAATACATACATTCATTATTCTGGCAGGGCACTCCCTTCAAGAAAAACGAGCAATATTTCGTAGTACCGTACGTACATTTTAACACCTTCCCTTCTAAAATACTTTCATCAACTTCTTGTATACACAATCTAGCTTCATCCTCGTTATTATATGTGATGTAGCTGTTGATTCAATAACACTGGCTCTTTTGTTTACCACTATTTTTTTTATAAACCCAAATTGTCCAAAAAATTCTTTTCTCGACAAAACATTCTCATCTGCGTATTTCTGTGGAATACATATTATGTATACTAAACTTTTTTGTATGATTGTTATAATCATTATTGGTCTCACAATGTGGTGTATATATGTTCATGAGGGTTTTATTTTTTTTTGATTTTTATAGTTTTGTACAATTCGTATCGTCCATTAATCTATCAGTAAAACATTACTGATAAAAAAATATCAAATCCTTTAATAATAACTACGTGGTCAGCTAAATAATCAACTAATTAAACTCCTTTACATTTAAATGTTTATTAACAAAAATCTCCAGAGTTTAATTGGGTGACTTCTTTGTTTTTTTCTAAGACCCAAATGTCTACATTATCAGAAGTTAACACTCCAGTATCCGGGTAAGTATTTTTTAAAGATTTAAGTCCAAGTAGAATTAATTTTTGTAAATCGTACGATTCGAAATTTAAACATTCATCTTCTAAAATAGTTCTACATGACTGAGATTAGTTACCTATGCTCATTCCTCTTAGTTCTTTAGCAGATCCTTTTGGATCAAACATAACCAAACTTATTCCATCATAATCTGTAAGTAGAAGTCCTTGTACACCGTATAATCTGTTATTGTTAGTCAAAGTTCTTAGACTAGCATCGTAGTTAAGTTCGTCAAATACGTGTATAGGATGAATTCTTCTTTCTTTTCTTACTTTTTCGTATACAGTACTATTTTTCAGATATTTTACAATTTTTGTTCCATCATTTGTTATTCCACTAAAACTGAACAAAGTTTTGTTGTCAATTTCAAATATTTTCTTCTGTTGTTCAGCAAATTTCGACCTTTTTTCATTGTAAGTAATAAATACCCCATAATTATCATTTTTACGAGCTACTACTGTATTCCCGAGTTGTACTGTATTATTTATAAACTCAAGTTGTTTAATTTTACCTTCAGGGATGTATATAATATAATTCGTATAATCTGTCTGTGAGTTCATAACAAGGTCTAAATTTTATATTTTTATATTTTATTTTTTAACCCTGAGATGATAAACAGAATTTTGGAAATTCCTAGCTTCAGAAGACACGTTCAATTATTTAAATTTTATTTTTTAACCCTGAGATGATAAACAGAATTTTGGAAATTCTAGCTTCAGAAGACACGTTTAATCTTTTTTCTAATCAGATGTCTCCTTCCATATACGATATAAGAAAATTGAAGATAAAGACTCTTCCAAATATAAAAAGTTTTTTGATTTCTTTGTTTAGAAAAGTTAGAGACTCATCTGCTCAAGAATCCTTGTACTGGAATGAAGCTATAAGACTTGAGAAATTTACTTTTAGACTTTTCAAAGAGATAGAGGATGTAAAACATGAAAGTAATGGGGATGATGACGTAATAGAGTGTTATGTAGAAAGTCTTATGGAATTTGTGGATGGTATTGATATTCCAATTCTCAGTGATCAGATCTCATATATCGTATCATAAAATATTAAAAATAAGTGTTTAATGAAATTATCTTCTTATTTATCATTAATTAAAATGTTAATTAGTCTACTTAAAATCTAATAAAAAATTTTAGATATAGAAAAATTACAATCGTTATATAATCAGGGCTTGTAAATCAAGATGAGCAGGGGAACTATGGCCTAAATAAAAAATTTTAAACAAAATTTATGATCTTTTAATGGATAAAATGCTAAATTTAAAGTCATATTTAAACATGTGTTAATTTTCTTTAGCGTAAACTGAATATATAAATCAGTTTAATTACGGATATGTGATTAAACTGGGAATTTTAGCTGTAGATCCTTAATATTTTTTAGGTAAATTTCAAAAAATACAATGATCTTGTCTTAAGCATTTTGTACAAAATTTTTTTTTTCTTGTGATGATCTAAATCAATTAATTTTTAAAGTATCGTACTAGATAAAAATTTAATGTATTGTACTAGATAAAAAATTTTAAAGTATTGTACTAGATAAAATTTTTTTAAAGTATTGTTATAAATTAAAATTTTTTAAAAAATCGCTACTAGTATTTAAAATAAATCCAAAACTTTCCCTAACTTATTAAAATCAATTTACCTTTTTTATTTAATATTTAAAATTTAAAAGAACTATTTTTTCCTTCAAATTTATTTTGTTTATTAAAAAATAAAATTGAGCCTTGTAAAATTTAATCACAAAAACCTCCTCAAGAAATATTTTTTTAAAAAAGATCTTAATATTGATTTTTAAAGTTCTCAATCTTCTACTAATTATCATCTTACCATCAATGTGTCATCGTAAATATTTTTTAAGTAAACATAATTTTTAATTAAATAAAATTTTTTATTCTATTAAAATGTAAACTTATAAACATGGAAGTATGTACTCATGTCAAAATACATGTAAACATATTTTAAAGAGTAAAAGTATTTGATTTATAAGAATGAACTTTTAATTAAAAGCTGATTGAAGTTTGAGTAGAGCCCGGCTCGCGATCTCGTCAAGTTCGTCCATCTCGGGATCTTCTTCGACACGTCGAGATTCTTTAACTCCAAACGTTACACTGTTACTTCTTCCATTCTTGTGATTTGATACCTGATTAAGATATGAAAACATTTCTCTACCTTTTGCTATGCTCTTATTATACTGCTCAATCGTACTAAACAGACTATTTCTCTTATCTCTCTGTACTCTTCTTTGTACAGTACTATTCCAATAATTCTTAATAGCATTATCTGTTCTACCTGGTAAATGTTTTGCGATTTCTGACCATCTATTTCCGTATTTTTTATGTAATTCGACTATCTTGAAGTCTTCTTCATCTGAAAATGGTGTTTTGCTTATATTAGGATTTAGGTGATTGTGCCATCTTTCCCTACATTGCTTACCCATCCTAGTCTCCATCTTCTTAGATATAAAAGACCAATTCTTAGGTGAATGCTTACTAATAAGATCAAGTAATTTCTGGTCCTCTTCTTTAGTCCAGGGTCCTTTAATTATTTTACTCTCATTGCTTGATGATTCTTCCATTTTAAGGGATAATTGTTTATCTTTATAACCTAAAATGTTAATAAATCGAACACTTCAAAAATTTGCCATCAAGACTAAACAAACAAACAAAGATTAATTTTTTATATAAAGAACCTTCTACAAAGCTTCAATTCAAAATAATTTAAAAATATTTCAAAAATATAGCACAATTGTGTATGTCAATACATTATTGTTGTAAATATTGATGACTCATCCCAAACAAAAGTAACAGAAAGTCCAGTATCACAGTTTCCTATATAAAATCTAAAATATTTTTTTTGATATCATGTTTGTTTTTTCATGTTAAATTAATCAACAATTTAAAATTATTCCAAAATAATTTTTAAATGATTTCTAAATGAAAATCCTGTTTTTTATTTCTTAACTGATATGTACTTAAATACTGATCAAAGTTTATTTAATTAAATATTTTCAACTGTGATCAATATTAAATTAAGAAAAAGTTCTTGTACTTAAAATTAATTTTTAGTAACTGATCCTTTCTAGAAATTAATTAAATTTCTAGTAATTGATCCTGTAATTTCATATTTTGAGATGATTCGAAATTTAATCAGCTGATAAAATTAGATTTTTACTATAGGAATGTATTTTGTAAATGATCCCTCTTTGTTTTATTCAAATAAAATGCTTTATTTTCACCCTTTTTCATTTGTTTGTTTACATAAATCAGTTCGTAAATTAAAAACAGATTGAGTATAATTTAATTTAATTTTTTCTTAACCAATAAATAATCATACCTCTGTGCATACTTAAGAGCATCATGTATAATTTCTTCAATATCCATCTCAAATGTATCGATCCTCCCCATAAATTCTATTAACTGTTCGCTCTTCAGATCCAAGATAATATCTCTAAAGAATTTGATGATAGAAATTGAAATAAATAAGAAGATGCTGAAATCCAAATACAGAAATAAATCCCAGAATCTCAGAACATATTTGATCTCGAATCTTGTGAAAAGTGTTAGGTACCAGCTTATCGCATACACACTTATGTCTATATTGTTTTCTAAGAGGTGGTTTAGTACATCAGGGATGATTAGTTTAAATAATTCTATTTCTGGATGTTGTATCTTACTGATTTTACTAAGTGATTTATCAAAAAGTGTTTCTAATTTATTTTTTTGTATCACGTTTACCATCATTTCAAATGCTTCTTCTTCAGGGAAGTACATCAGAAGAATGGCTGCGAAGTTTGACATTATCCTATATTAGGCATGTAGTTCGAAAATGCGACTAAAATGTTGAACAATTCTGAATGGCCTCTTCCATAAGGTTTAAAGAACAAGAAATGTGTTCTGAACGTTCGTTGTACATCGACATGGATCTGGTGAGAATATTCGCTAGGTGTGTTCTTCAATATATCGTACTCGTGCGTAAAATCTTTATTAGTGAAGATCTTCCATAGAGTGTATTTGAGTGGTATAGGTGTACCATACCGTATAATTTTTAAGACGTTTCTGTTCTGTCGGTATTTTTTATAATCATTCTGGTACTTCTCAATTATTTCGTACCACTTGGATTTTAAGCTCTGTGCTGATATTTCTACTGTACTTCTAAACTGTTCTGTAATGAATCCGTATTCATTTGTGCAGAGTACTTGTTCATTTTGTAGAGATTTATTGTAGTTTTGTGATATATCCTGTTCATTTTTCATTTATTATGACCTAATATTTTTATTTATTGTATGTTTAAAACGCGAATCCATTTTTAATTTAAAATATCAGATTTTAATTTAATGGATATTCAAACGGAGAATAAAATATGTAAAAAATATTTTCTATTTTAATTTACTTAATAAGCTATATTTTCTAACTGAAACATTGTTTTACTATGATAACAAAACAAACATCTGTAAATAAATAAATGCGTCACAGAACTGGAGTTAAGAAAATTCTCAAGATATCTTTCGTCCTCATTCAGACGATAATCTTTATATCATCCATATGTCTCAGTATAATATCATTTACTGTATACTACA
This sequence comes from Argiope aurantia, assembly GCA_026543865.1. Taxonomy (NCBI): domain Eukaryota; kingdom Metazoa; phylum Arthropoda; class Arachnida; order Araneae; family Araneidae; genus Argiope; species Argiope aurantia. Next base: position 34,430 of record JAPMOR010121346.1, on the reverse strand, counting down.
AAGGACACGACTTGTTTAATTTAAAGATACAAAATCTTCTTATGATGATTTCCATGTCAGTGTTGTCTTTCGCCTCTTCTTTGGTAGGGTTCCAAGCTATTAATTCTAAAAGAAAATTGCGACTTTTTTTCATTTATTTTTCTGACAGTTATCCTTCTTAATATACAGATAGTAGTATCTATAAAGAGCTCTATGCTACCGGAAAAGAGTACTTTGTGAGGTGAAAATATGTGGGATAGTATGAATATGTACCAGAGAGATTTCGTACAGAAGAAGTTTAATTGTTGTGGGTTCAGATATAAAGATGATAGACCCGGGTTGACTTTTGGATCGAGTAATGTGGGATGTTTTAATGTTCTCTACCAGGTGTCTCTTAGTTTGAGATCGTTAATAGAAAAAAGTGTAGTATTTTTATTTTTTATAGAATCGGGTGGACTTGTGATTATCTCCTTATTAAAACTTAGAAAATAAGTTAAATTAGTAAAAATGAATTAATTTAATATTCGAAAGAATTGATTTTTAAGTTTTGAGCTTTTTTCGTTTGTAAGATCTTTTCACAGATTTGAAATTTTCTTTAAACATTTTCTTACAACTAAAACCTTTTTTTTAAACATTGTCTTACAACTAAAACATTTTTTTAAACATTTTCTTACAACTAAAACCTTTTTTTAAACATTCTTTCACAACTTCTTTTCTTACAACTTCCCTCTCAATCTCACTCTCATACTTAAAATTTTATTTCGTTTACGTTTCAGGTTTTCAAATAAATCCATTTTGTATACACAAACAAACACATGATGTTAAAAAGAAAAAAAACAGAAGATTCAGTATAATGGCAGCCGGATACAAAGGCACAGGCAAGTCATCATTCTTCAACACATTATTCAACAACAACATAGTCCCATTATCCCCATCCACTGATATTAACCTTTTCATGCTGAATGTCGATTGCGAATGTGTATCACAGAAAGTCAGCTTAGTACACACCCCGGGATTTGGGAATGGTCTTAACGATACAGAGGTACAGAACAATATAGTTAACTTTATTAAACTACAATTCGATACATTTATCGAAGAGGAATCTAAAATACGAAGAGATCCATCTTTTGAAGATCCACGTATCCACTGTCTCTTGTATTTTGTACCAGCTACCACCAAAGGCCTTAGACAAAATGATATACAATTTCTTAAGAAAATTGATCATCTGGTAAATATCATACCAGTCATCAGTCAATCAGATGGGTTATGTGATAATGAGAAGAATGAGATGAAAATGATTATTAATAACCAGATACTAGCCAATAATATTAAAATTTTCGATTTCGAGCATCAGGATTATTATGAGAAGATTGATAAAGATCAGAGTTTGAATAATTATATTCCGTTTAGTGTAGTATCAAGTGACAATGAGAATGTTGTGAGCAGAGTTCGTAAATTTAAATGGGAAACTGTAGAAATTGATAATGCTGATCATTGTGATTTTGTCATACTTAAAGAAATCTTATTGGGGACCCATCTTAATATTTTGATAGATTTTACAGGGAGTGAGTTGTATGAGACTTACAGAGCAGGAGTATTAGAAAATAAGATGTCTTCTTAAATAAAAGAAATCAAAAAACCTTTTTATCTTTTTTCAAGATCCTTAATATTTTAATATTGGTTCTTATGATTTTAATCAAGATCGTTATCACTTTAATTACAATCTTTGTCATTTTAATGAAGATCCTTGTCAATAAATAAATTTCTCGTTATTTATTAAAGATCTTATCATTATATTAAGATCCTTATTTTTTATTCAGACTCCTCGTTATTTATTAAAGATCTTATCATTATATTAAGATCCTTAATATTAAAACATTCTTAACATTTTAATTACGATCCTTCTTTTTTAATATAGATCCCCCGTTATTTACGAAAATCTCTCGTTTAAAAATTAAAACATGCATAAAATTAATTATTTTTAAATAAATAGAAATTTATTTGCTACGTGGCTTAGCAGAAAATGAAGGTAATCTCACCTCAGAAGCAGGGATATCAGCAAGAAGAGACTTCTCTTTTATAATTAATTCACCAATCTTCTCTATCTCTTCTTTTAATTCATTACGTCTTAACTCGACCTTCTCCAAAAATTCTACTTTCTTAGTGTTGAGTTGAGAAATTGTTTCTGAAATTTGAGAAGTCTGAGAAGGAATTGAAACCTTGAACTGTGTAAGACTCATAACAATATCAAGAGGGAATTAAATCTTTTCATCTTTTATAGATTTCTTCTTATCTTTTGTACTAGTCTTATTCTCCAAGTGAAAGATTACTGAATCAAATTTAGATGCGTCGCATTTTTCTTTCTCTGTCTCCATAGTCTCTTTCTTAAGCTCTAATTATTTTATTTTATCAAGTAACTCAGTCCTTCTCTTTTCATAAGATTCTTGCATAGCCTTCTTCTGTAAATACACGTCATGCTCTGCTTTCTTTTTAGCTATCTCTTGTTGATTAGCAGTGATCTTCTTATTAATTTCTTCTTTCTTGATCTTAAGAGATTCGATATTTTTCTCAAATCCTTCAATAATTGGATTCTTGTTATCCTCATTAGATTCAATCTCTTTAATAGAATTCATAATCTCAGTCATCTTAGCATTCTTCTCTGCTAAATCTTTACTAAGATCTCTTACAGTAGATTTAAATGTATAAAACTGGTCTTGTACTTGTTTCATAATTTCATGTTTCTTCTGTTCAATTTCAATATCCTTCTTTTTAAACTTCAAGTCTTTTATCTCATCCTCAAAAGATTTAGATTTCTGAGATGAGCAAGGATATTTCAACATGTCAAGATTAATTTCTTTTAATCTTTTCTCTATGGACTCAGTTGACATAAACCCTTTAGTATCATTTTGTTTCTGACCTACATCTCCGTAAGTATCCTTGATTTGGTTCATCTTATCATAACATTCCTTTCTGCTGTTGTTTAATTCCTAAATTACCAATTAAGTTCCTTAAGTTCAGCTAATAAAGGGGCTTTAGGAGAGTTCTTAGCATCACTTCTCTTTGTTTCTTCAATTTTTCTTTCGTATTATTTTATCTGATCATCTGCTTTTCTAAGATCTCCACGTAATTCCATTATCTGTTGTTTGAATGGTCTTGTTCCTGGAATTGGTTTATTTTGCTCCATTTTATGGGTAAAAAAATTTAATTTTTTTAAAAAAATAATTCTGAAGAAAAATTTCAAATTTGAATTTAGAGGAAAACATTGGAAAAAAATTATTTTTAGAATTTTGATAAATTAAGAGATAAGATTTAAAGGAAATCAGTAGAGTTTGAAATTTATTTTTAAGAGAATTTTTTCATATTTAAAAAAAATCTGTGAAGTTTTAAATTTATTTTTAAGAGATTTTTTTCATATTTAAAAGAAATCAGTAGAGTTTTAAATTTATTTTAAGAGATTTTTTTCATATTTAAAGGAAATCAGTAGAGTTTCAAATTTATTTTTAAGAGATTTTTTTCATATTTAAAAGAAATCAGTGAAGTTTTAAATTTATTATCAAAATGTTCCAATCTACCTAAGATTTTAAAATATTTTTCTTTATCCTTCATATGCTTGTAGATATTTCTTGTAATATAATTGATAGTCAATTTAAAGATGACGAATTAGATTCCGTAATTTGAAGATGTAAAGATAACAAAGTTTTTCCAATTTTTGTAGGACTAGATATAGAATCAAGCAAGAGATCTCTTCAATTAGCAGAGATATATGACACATTTTCCTATGCAGGTATTCATCCATTACATTCCAAGAATACTAATGAAAATCTTAATGAGATATTTAAATTAAATAATCCTAGATTAATTGGTATAGGAGAATGCGGATTAGACTATTACAGACTAGAATATTCTGATAAAGATACTCAAAAAAGAATTTTTAAGAAACAACTTGATTTACAAGGTAAAAGATATTTCATCCATTCAAGGGATAGCCACAGGGACCTTTTAGAAATACTCAGTGATTATTCTGTAAATGGAGTTGTACACAGTTTTACTGGTACAGTAGATGAAAGTAAAGATTTAATTAAAAAAGGATATTCTATAGGAATAAATGGATGTTCTTTAAAAAGTGAAGAAGGTCTAGAAGTAGTAAGAAATCTTCCTTTAGAACATATGCTAGTAGAGACAGATAGTCCTTATTGTAAGATACGAGCTTCTTATGCAGGATATAAATATGTAAAAACTATTTACAATCTACCTAAAATATTGAAAAAGAGAAATGAACCTTCTTGTCTTAGACAGGTAGTAGAAGTGATAGGAGAAATTAAAGGAATGGATGTTGAAGAAATGGAGAGGATTTTAGAAGAAAATATTTTGAGATTTTATGGTGAAGAACTTAAGGAAGCGATTAGCAGATGGTGATTGGTCTAATTGAGGATTAGTAGTAGAAATGAGAAAAATTGAAAATTTAAGAGAACAATTTGACGGGATTTGTAGAAGAAATGAGGGGGTGAAGAAATTTTAATGGATTTAAAATATTTTCATCTAACAAATGAGAAATAATTACGAAACATAAAAAAAAATATAATATAATTTACGAAACATAAAAAAAAAATCTATATCTATACTTATAATAAAGCTCAATGTGTGTGTGTGTGTTGGCGCTCTACAGGCCAGACCATTCAACCTACAGCTACCAAATTCGGCACGTGTATACCTTGAAGGCCGGGAATGTGCACCTGGGGGTTATTTTTTCGAATTTTTAATTAGAATTTTATTTATTTAAAAATTAAGCGACATTTTGGCGTGTTTCTGCTATAACATCCGAAAATATGACCGCACAAAAAAGATTTTTACATCAAGTTAATGATCAAAAATTTATCTTTTAAATGGCACCAATGTTTTAACCTTAAAATTAAATTTCTGTTTTTAATGAATTTTTAAATAAATATTTTAACTCTATTTTTCAACAATTTCTTTCGTACAAAAAAATAAACGTTTCGCATTCATGGGAAAAAAATAGCTTTTTTCAAAGTGTTGCCATCACATTGATTAAAGCACCAATTAAAGATAAATTAAATCTTTTTGGAAATAAAATCTGCAAAAATATAATTTTCGTCACGTGTCTGTAGGAAATGAAACAAATATGAAATACTATTTTTTCTAAAAAATAAATTCAAGAAAAATTATTTTATGATCTTTTACACTCTCTATATTATTAATCCAATAAATCAGTTTTATTTTAAGGCAAGTTTTGTTTAATATGAACAGGATATCCATTCAAATCAGGGCCACACAGATAATTTGTAAACCTTTAGTAATATACAGATCTGTTGCGACATAAATCGTAAATATTTTATTTAAAAGTAGCAAACGATTGTTTTAATAATTATAAATTTTATTTTGTAAATAGTTGTGAAATTCAGATTGGCAACAGTGATATTTTTGGAACTTTTAATTTGTTGTATAAAAACGATGCTAGAATTTTGAATGAAGTTAAGTTGATGTAAATTTGATAATATTATCTATAATGTAATAAGATTTAGTTTCATAATAAATTTGTCTGCATTCTATTTTTGTTGACGCACGAACACAACAGATTTACTAAAATGGTTTAAATAGAAAAATGATTATATTTTATGTAACTTAATTCAATAAATGCTCTAATAAATAACGAATTTTTGATTTTACATAAGGCTTCTGCTGTCGAAATCACGAATAACAAAATGCTCTTGAAACACTAATATTTTAAATAAAAATAATTAATTTCCAATCAACTAAAACAATCACTTAAACTGACTGATTTATGAAAATTTGAATATCACTATTCAATAAAAAAAAAAAGGATAATTTTAGATTTTTCATCGATCGTTTCAAAAAAAATACTCCAATCAGCGCGCAGGTTTCTCAAGATTAATTGGCTAAGATTATGAAAATGTTGAGTTTTTCTAAATTTTTAACATTCAAAACTTCATAAATAAGTCTTAGTTGATTGTGGAAAATAGAAACATTCATTCCTTTATTTAAAATTTAGTGTGTCCAGAATATTTCTCAGAATATGATACCTTCCTGCATTAAATTTAGACTTCATAATTTTTGAAATATATTTATACGCAGGAACAAAATATTATTATTGATTTCATTTCAATCCTTTTGAAAGCAAAACTAAAAACTGAATTTTATGCTAAATCTCAGAAATTTTTGTTGAATTATTCTTTGAGATATTACATAAATTATCAAAAATATTTTTTAGTTCACATAAGACTTAAATACCGATATATTCTGTTTGCAATACTCATATTCAATAATAATAGTAATAAATAAATAGCAATAAAGATGATAAATAAAATAAAAAGCTTGGTTTTATTAAAAAATATCTTTATATTAATTGCAATTTCATCATTTTCACTTTAAATTAAAGTTGACGTTTTACCGGAAATGACAACAAATTAGAAAAATATATAGAGTAAATTGAACGAAACGATCTAAACAACAGTATAAGTTTGGTATGACTATCAAAATTTGAAGATTAAAATTGTTTTGTTT